>OX460917.1:13087340-13315403 GCA_949788335.1 Salpingus planirostris
CGGTCATTATAACGAAATTACGGGGGCGCAACAAAGCGCCATAAATAACGGCCCAGATATCAACCAATTTGGGAAGTTTTGAGGCGCGCTGCTCTCCGGTATCAAGATTTACAACTTGTAAAATACATTATCCAGATGTCCGCTACTACATGACCGGCATAATGCCTGCAGATGAAGTTAGTCGGAATTACGCGAGTTTCCAACAATAAACTTGTCCCGTCTACACTTCGCAACTATGTAAACTTCCGGGGGGAAGCGCGTTCGTTTCCGGGCGATAATTCGCGAATTAAAAGACGGGAGGTATAATAAGCCGGAGAGTTGACAATTTCCGCATCGCCGGATCGAACGCAAAAGTAATCAGATTTTGTTTACAATGTGCGGTAGCGTCACAATGGCGTAACGTTTTATGAATCGATTCGTTAACGGCGACTTTATTTTCGCGGATTTTATGGAAAATTCGACCGATTGCATCATTTTAACGTCCTTTCATTAAACCGCCCATTCGAGTCTTCAAATTGCGCCGAATTGACCGCAAATGCGCGAGTGTGATGCGGGCCCGATGCCGCAAACTGACGGACAATAACGTCCCCGACGCTTCATATTAATTATCTTTGGCAAAATTGTTCGGCATAGTTGTCTGTCGATTAATTGCACTGGAGCAACAACTTGGCGCGTCGTTGAAATTGTTGCGGCCGGCGACGACCGTGACTAATCTAATTTATAAAGTTGGCCCATTTAGGTATTCGTGATTCGCCCTTATTCCATAAATCGACCCTTCCGAACTCGGCCGACACGCCACCGTCATGAAAAAAGTGCGGTCATTCGAAATAATCGCTCCTATCTCTTTCGCCGACCAGACTCCGATAATAATGCGGGGCGGGATCGGGCGAAAGCTCCCTTAATTGCCGGCATTCTCTCGCCACGGAACGAACCGACCCGCTTAATTATTACATGGTGCATTATAGAGTAAACATTTTTATTAATCGAACCCAATTAAGGAGACGCGGGGGCTATTAATCGCCGACCGTGCACTCTATCGAATCGATCGGAGCTTTTCGTCGAAATTGCGAAAGAAATTCGCCCGCGTTTCAATTACGGCTGTTTCTTTATCGGGCGCGGATTAGACCCCGTTTAATTGGCAAACGTTGTCTGGCGAGAGGGCGGTGAGTATGCATGCGGAAAATTGGGAAAACTTTTGCATCGCGGATGATCGCCACCCCGTGCGATCCGGAGAAAAGGATTTTTTCCGCCGGAAAATTCCATCCGAGTTTTCGCGAGCGAGAAAGGCGAGCGGGGAGAGGATGCTAAATCAATTCTTCACCTGTTCCTTAAAATTGATGTGCCCCACGAAGTCGCGCGCGCCTCGACGCGCCTCTTTCACGCTTTAGTTATGCATAGACAGTCCCGGGCGTCACCTTTTACGCTTCGACGCTCCATCACCTTAAATAGCGACAGCTACTTTTCCCCGTTCGCACGAAAACCGCACCCTCGTGTTGCCGGTTTCACACACAACCCCTGAAAGAAGGACTTTTTAATGAGCCCCGACTCAGAAATCATACCAAAAGTAACAACGCACCTCACAAAGAGCTTTTCGCCTCCGTAATGCAAATCTCTCCATGAATATGCGATAACTAACCCAATTAACTAACGGACTAAACAGGGAGTCACAAATTTCAAACATCTCTAGAAATTATAAAGAGTCGAAGGAGGAATTATCACGGGGCATCAGCGTTGTGAGTTTCCCATGAAAGGCTCGAATGTTGTGATGATTTTCCGGTCAATTTCCCTCTCAGGTGTTGTTTGGAAAGCGTGTCGCTTTTGTGAGAGGCGAAACCGAATGTGCGAGACACCCTATCACCTTTTTATCGCCCGCGGGTGTCTCAGGCGATGCACCCGACTTGACATAACTGTCATCACTGCAAATATTTGTCCTCTCGCGAATATAAAGAGAGTTTTCTCCGCCTATATAGGACGGTTTGTTTTACCGTCGCTTATAATAGTTAGGCGTCCTCTAACAACTTCCGTCTATTATCTCAGGAATATACTTGACCGAAGTTTCCTACGGCGGATACAGGGCCGAATCTCGGGTCTCTGTTTATATGCATAGAATATTTTCTCATCCGACACTCAGTCGGGCAAATATTTTCGCAAGCTTACACTAACAGCCCGGATATCGGCGACCTGGCTTACTCCAAAGGTCCGCAAGATTTACATTGCGATAATAAATTCGATTAGGAATAAACCCCTGCAAGTCGTTGCACCGTATTACTGTAATAATAGGCGTCGGCGTCTACTCGGGTTGTTTTGCGTTAAATTGCGAATAATAAAAAGTGGGCACAAAAGAATATAAAGGCCATAAAAATTCCGGGGAGATTTTTCATTAAAACCCTCAGAAAAATTGCGAGGTCGGCGTGACGCCGTTATCGTGCCGTGTTTTTATTTAGCCCGCGTGTAACGGTCATTTGCATGAAATTTGAATTCGGCTGAAAGGGCCCGAAAGTTTTCGCGGTTCGGCAAGGGCCGGAGAAAAAACCTCGCCGATTCCGGATCGTCTAATAAAGAAGATGAGGACGCCGAGATTAGAATGATTGCCGAACATTCCACACGCCGATCTTATCACGTATATGCCCGGTCCGGTCTTTGTCGAGATAGATAGAGTGAATTATTATCGACTCGAGCTCGCCGAAACGGAGAAAAGAGATTCCCGCCTGCTTCCTCGTCCAGAATGAAATTTTCCGCCATCATCATAAATACGGGCGAAAGTTTAATCCATCATAAAATAACACGGAGAGATAACTGTTAAATCGGGGCTCTATTTTTCATCAGATATGAATCAACCGGATTTTATTGGGGCCTTTTACGTCGATCTCGTCCGTATACCGGAATTTACAACCCGGAAAATTCGAACCCGGATTAAACACCTGCCTGCAAAAAGGAAAATCGTATCAGCGGCGGCTTTAATTAATGTCGGAGGCGTTTCGGGAGAATTTTCGGAACGTGGAAAGTTTAAATTAATTCAAAACTATTTACTTATTGATGGCAGTGTCGAAGACTGCGTAGTTCGAGCCGGGAATGATCGCAAACTGAACACACGTGAAGCTCAATATTTTCTGTTTGGGAAAAACTGTGTAGTTTCCGTCGCGAGGGAGGAAAACTGTCAGGGTAAGTGGTCGCAAAGTTAGGGAAATTCAGTGTGACAATCAAATATTTTATGGGTCGGGACGCCCCGCTTTCAGTGTATTATACAAAGTGATGGCGTTCTCGCCCAACTCGTCAAAACTGTCGCAATTAATTTTATTATTTAATAAGAAACTTTGGTAACGCACAAAATGCGGCGCATCGTTGAAGATTCGCCCAATTTGTCGCGAGTCGCGACATTTATCGTCATTACCAAAGTCGCCATTTTTCCCCGCGATAATGAGATTTAAAAATTAACGAAAAATTGCGAACGATATTTCATTTTCGCCCCCTAACGAAAAAACGGTCGCTTTATATCTATAACTTGGCCATCTCATATTTGAATATTATTATCGATTCGAGTCGTTTTGCCAAATTGGAAAACTTGTTGCCCGCGACCCGCCTCTTCCATATCGATTCTCATTTTCTAAATGGCGCAGTTTTTCCCAGCGACAGCCTCCAGAAAAGAAAGCGGCCCTTTGAAGTCGAGACGTTGCCGTGGCATTGACGAGGAATGACTGCTTGCGTTTAATTCCGGGCCCGGCCACGAAAAGGATAATGGTTTTACATAAATTTCGACCAAAAAGAATGAAAAGATGAAGAATAAGTAAGCGCCTGGAAACTACGACGTCTCATACTCTTGTATAACCACCGAAAGGCAAAGAGAGCTTTTCCCCCGAGGAAATTCTGAGAGAATATTGACCCTCGTCGCAGCGTACACCAGTTAATTTCATCACGCTCGAATTAAAAACGAGCGACGCTATTTCAGTGCGCCGGAATTCCCAACCGAAACGACAAATCATAAATTCGAGGCGACTTATTAAAAGATTACTCGCCCACACACTCACTGCGTAACATGCATGAGGGAAGTTGTAAAGTTTCGTTAGGGAAATTGGTTGTTATTAAAATTTCTTGCAAAGTTGTTACTCAAGTATTTTCGGGAGAAAAAACCGTGGAATTGTGACTTGTAAGCGACGAAATCACGGGGATTAAGAAATTACGAGAGTTTCCTTCGTCCCCTCGTCTTTTACCTCACTTTTTTTTATAAAATGGAACTTGTTTTGCGGGCTTTCATAACTTGAATAATAAAAGAGGAATGTTATTAGATCTGAGCCACGCGGAGAAAAATATTTGTAATTTAACAAGTGAGGAATTTCCCTTTTTTTAAAACCGCAAGAAAAAAAGAATGAAAACGCCATCACAAACAAGAAGAAAAGGATCGTCCGCCGCCAATCCGTCACGTGTTGAACAATAGTGTTTTGTGATAATTTGTGAGGTTGAGGGGCTAATTTCCATAACCGCTTGAATGAAGTAGGGCGTTTTCAGACATAATGCGGCTACTTACCGAAAATTCGGCGGGATAAATTCCAACACCGCATAATTCTTCCCGAAATATACTCCTATTAAGTTGTCGGAAGTGGAAATTTGTAAGTAAATCCCGTTTAAAGAGCGCCGCAATAGTATTCGGAGCCGGAGCACGTATAAAATAAGGAACCGGGGAGAGCGAGAGGCGGCCCCATTAAACAGTAAATTTCCAAGTGCACATCCCCAGAAATTTTCGTTCCTGCTGTGTCGGCGTTGATAGGGGATGTTGTACGTCCCATCTCGGTGCCCCGCGGCATCAGGTCGAGCAGCGGCGTCGCGACGCCGCCGCCGATCCGCCTCCCCCGACGACGGACCGACCCGAGCTCCGCCTCATCGCCGAGTAATCGTCATCGCAAAGATTTGTTGCGTTTTCATCATCATCGTCTCGATGATTATTACGGGGCTAACTCGGGGCCCGCAGCCGAGAAAACGACGTTCCAGGCGCGGCCCTCTAGGGGGCCGTAAAAATTTACATTTATATTCCGGCCAAAAATGAACCAGACCTCCCCGGGCGGCCACAACTTTCAACCGGCACGAACTTTCGGCGATTTTTACGCAGGACTGACCGGAACCGAACCAACGATTATTATTATCGTTATACCTGGAGCTTCAACGAAATTACCCGAAAGCTCACCTGACTCCGTCTGAACTTTATCACGAAACATCACCCCCCGTAATGTGCGCGGTTACTTGAAAACTTTATAAGCTTTTAAATTGGCCCGGAGGCTGTTAAAAACGTCTGAAATCTGGCTGAAACTCCCGCGCCGCCGCCGTAATCCCAATTAAACCAAGGTGTAGTTTGTAATTTGCGCACGAAACTATTCGAGATCGGAATGCCGTATTATTATGTGGAGTATGTGTTAAAACAACCAGGGAGAACATCTCCAGGCATCCGAGTAATGCCAATATTGCTCCGCAAACTCGTGCAGTGATGGTTATGAACGTCCATAACAATACGCGCATTCGAGGATCACGGATTGCGCTCCGGCCGTTCCGGGGGGTTGATTTCCGGAAATGTCGCAGACACTCTCCTCTCGCGTCTCGATTTTTAATTCGCCTTGACCCGGATTCCGGAGATTTGAAAGTTCCCGGAGTGGCGGCGTTCCGGATAGTTGGAAGTTTTGCGAAATTAATAATAAGCCGAAATTTCCGGGCCTCTGCGCGCGCTAAGAAAGTTCGCAGGGGTGGGATTTTTCATTTCCCTAAATACCGGGGATTATCGTGTCTTATAGTGTCGGTGGGGGTCGCGATGGGAAAAAGCGCAACGGAAAAAAGGACAATATAGAAAACGCACAACGAAAAAACCGGTCGGGGTATTAGGTGAGAGAAGACGGTGTTCGGCGGTGCGCAAGAAAAGAAAAATGGCTTTGAGAAAATTGCGCTTTCCATTAGCGAAATGTCTCATTGATTACATAAAGGAAATTTCCCTCATCGATATTGCTATTACGTCGAGAATTCAAATAAGATTCGACAAAAAGTCTATATTGCCGACAACACTCGGAGAAGGTTTATTACGTTTCCAGGAGAAGAGAGTCGTCCCTTATTTTCCTATACAAGACGAGACCGAATATATCTATCCACTCTCTGCGAACAGAAATACATTAAATGCCATCACCCTGGCTGTTATTATTGAACGATTGTCATATCTCGACTAATAAATCCGGCGCAAACATCGCTCGAACTACCGCTTTTATATTATTTTTTCCTCTACTCTTTCCCGATCCGAGAGGAGAGGACTTTCGTAAAGTTACTAAAGTGACAGATGAATCAAATCTGTACATAAATCCGGCCACGAATGTATTGAAACCGTGCCAAGTCTTTAGTAGATCCACTTTACACCCGACGGAAATACAAAACACTTGTTTCCCTCTCAAAAAGGTGTACACTTTATATTACGAGCTACATTCTTCAAGTGGGAACTAATTGATTACGAAAAGCTCTATTCACGTATAATCTGATGGAAATTTCTTCAGTAGGTAAACAGATCAAGAACTGCGACAAGTAATTATAGCCGAAAGTTTATTTTTACAGTGGGCCGTAAAATTGCGGTCTTTATGACGGCAGCTTAATTAGGGATTTACCGCTCGCATGACATGTCCACACTTTTTATCACCCACTCGCCGGTGGTAATTTTACAACTGGAAGCAAACCCGTCGACGAATGCGGCGTTACTCATAATTAAACACAATTAAACGTAATTAACACGGCGATAAACGACACAATTCCGAAAAAATCAGCTTTCAGTACCCAGATCCAGATGATGGGTTCAAAAAACCTCATTAGTATTACCATCATGAGACCCGTTTATAATATTTCACACTTGAGGTCGTAATAATAAAGCCGAGAAATAATAACAGCGTCTACTACAGTAATAATTTTGAACCTTCCTGTTTAGGGAATATTAATAGATATAAGTTAGGAGCGAGACGGTGTCGGTGCAGATGAATTCTAATTAAATTAACTCAGTTATAACATGTTATGGTAGACGATTCATTATTAAACTGAGAGAACTTGGGCGCGAGTATGAAAATTGTTACATTTTATTATTTATAATACTAAAAATAAGTGGGTCGACTTTTTCCGCCCTCGTTTTATATTTTATAGTCATTTCGGCCCCATGTTGCGACTGTTTCATTTCCACAACGATAATGCTTTAATAAAAATCCGTGGACCGCCCATGGAGAATACGAGAAAAAAGCCAGAAAGCTGAATCTGTCCGGATGTTAAAGGATAAAATATGAATTGCGGTGCTCGAAATCGCGAGATACTCTGCACGCAACCGAAGAATTACCGCGTCTAGGGGTGGTTTTGATGGGGTGGATGTTTCAGGAGTGTTATATAAGCACTCAAAGAAGCGAAAAGGATTAAAGAACTCGGAGTGTAGGGCTGCACCGGGCTTAAAAGAAAGCGCCGCTTATTGTGCATGCACCATTTACCGTAAAACCCACATTTAGGTGGAGTGTCTCGTCTTGAACGGGAGGATTTCTACCCGAATCATTTCTCAACTCTCAACTTTCGCTCAAAAACCCCAAATTAACTACACTTTCGAACGCACGAACCGATATAAATACTTTTTGGGTGAAAAGGGAGGGATGAGCTTTACACGGGTTATTTCCCATAGTCGTTTTTCTCCAATTGCGGAATAAATCGCGGATGACGTTTGACAGATTGAAAGGTTTAAGGTTTCTTTCTTTCCGTTGGCCCGAAAGCGGGCGCGTTTTATAAGGGGGAACGCGAAACGTGCGGACGAAATATTCAATTCGTCTGGTACGCGTCCATCTCGCGAGCTTCCATAAAGCTCCACGTTCCCAATAACAGACAGCCCCAGACCAGACCCCCATCGTTCAACAATTTTTCCTTGCCACTTCCTGATCGGCATAATGTATCTTATAAGAGTGTCTTTTATGAGCGCTTCATAAATCTCGACAAAAAGCTCGAAAGAGCAAAAAGCTCGAGAGCCTCCGAATTTATTACCGCGAAAGCGCAGTAGACAATCGTGAGGAATTTTCAAAATCAACGAAAATAATAATCCCGACGATAGGGATCATCGGGAATTCGATTTCGAAGCGCACTGAATATTTCATCTGATGTGTGTGGATTTCCGTCATGCGTACGTAAAACGATACGTTATTTAATTAAACAAATCAAAGCCACCAGCTGCACAGTTCTAGTTTAGCGTTAATAATGCCGACCGGTATTTTGTTGTATGTAATTCAAATTAGCACCACATCCCGCTCCGCCGGTGCATAACTGATGGACATCCTGTGTACGTTCATAAATCGGATCACTCCCCTCGATACATCACCACCATTATAAAACCGCATCTCTAACTTTGCAAGAGACTAACCGCTGGCGGCCAAAAGCAGGGTCGCGACGACGACGAGGACGCCTCTGCTGCCCGAAGAAGCGGAGCTTTCGGACGTCTCCATGGTAAAAGCGCACGGATTTCCTTCGAACCACTCAACCGCAACAACTGTCACTGGCCGCGATCGAAAGCTTCATTATCGTCCGCCGATGAACCAGTGGCGTCCGTCCGTTTCTAATCACAGAGCCTCGACATCCGATTTCGCAAACGGTTACGTCCTGCCGTTCGGAAGAGCGCGCGGAAACTGGAGAGAGGGACTGATTATGTGAAGCTGCGCGGCGCCGATCCCGTCAGACGCACAAGCGACGCCACTCCCACCCGAAAACCGAAATCTCGCCGCCGGGAATCGGCCGGTGGCCCTTTTTGGCACCCCCGGACCGGCTCGCGAGCGGGTCCCATTCCGGATTAATCCGGGAGCCGATCGGGGGCGCCGCGACGTCCACCTGGGGGGCGACGACGCCGCGGCCGCCGCGGCCTTTGAGGGCGGCGCGATCCAATCACATCCAGTCTCTACATAAATATTCGATTCCCCCCGAACCTAATATCCAACGCCACCATTGCCAATATGATAATCAGCTCTATACGCCGGATTCAAATTGCCAATAACCGCCATATGACTCGAAACTAATCAGGAATCAAAACCGTATTCATGCCGATTCGCACAGCTCCCTCTGATCTCGGCAAACTGCCTCTAAGCGATTCGCGCCAACCCCAATCTAGAAAAAGCCATCACTCACCCCCGTAATATTTCCATTACGGTTTATCAATATGATGCATCATCAACCTAATGCAACACATATTAGCTCTTTATTGTTCGAGCAAACCATTCAAATCCGATAATTGACGCATATGCATATTAATGCCGAAAGCCCAAATCAGGTTCAACTAGTTTGGACTATAGATATAGTCAGAACTGGGAATCATTAGTCAAAACTAGGCAGAACTACCTGGCGAATACCGAGGCATAATACATTGAAAATTTTTGTGTACGCTCACCAACAATTCTTTGGGGTTTCTCAGGAATTCCCAGGAATATTTTGGGTTTTCTTTGAGTATTTTCGGGAATTCTGTGGGTATCCTCAGAAATTCTTCGAGTATTCTCGGGTATTCTTGGGAATTCTTCAGGTAATCTCTTAAACTCCCTCTCGGAGAAATCTCTTGTACACTCTTTGTATTGTGCCTCAGCAAATTCTAGTTTCACCTGCATAGTTGGGTCTAGTTGAAACTGATTGCAGTACGCCCACCAAGAATTCTTTGGATATTTTCAAGGATTCTCAGGAATTAAGGGTATGGATATATGTATAGGCTGAGAAATTCTTGGTAATTTTTCAGGTATTTTTGGGAATGCTATGACTATTGTAGAAAATTCTTAATAATTCGTTGGGTCCTAAGGAATTCCTTGAGTATTCTCGGGAGTTCTTCAAATATTCTCGAGTATTCTTAGAAATTCTTTGAGAATTCTCGAGAATTTTCTAGATATTCTCTTGAACTCCTTATCGGAGGTCTCTTGCCCTCGATAGTTCACTTTTTTCATTGTCTCATCGAATTCTAGTTTCACTTGCATAGTTGGGCCTGGTTGGAACTGATTGCTGTACACTCACCAAGAATTCTTTGGGTATTTTCAGAGATTCTCAGGGTGTATTCTCAGGAATTGTTGTGATTTCTTTGGGTATCCTTATGAACTCCCCTTTTTACATCATGCCTCGGCGAATTCTAGTTGAAGCTGATTGCTGGTGGTAACGCATGCACTAAATAGTAGTCGATCTGGTTCGGGGATGTCGATTTAGCGGTCTGAAGAGATTCTTAATTCCGCAATCGGTAAAAGGGCAGGGGGAGTGATGGGTTCGAAACCGTCGTATTTATGGTGAAATGGAATTGGCAAAGCTGCCGGCGGGCTGATTGGCTCCCCCGAGAGAACAGTAGCATTTGCGTCACGTCATGAACCGTGCTTCTGTGGAATTGATTGCGGGCTTTAAATCATACAAGCAGTTAACCGCAGACAGCCCCTGGAACCGTCTCCGCTTACAGATATTCCGGCTCGTGGCTTTTTATCTGGCAGTGTCCGCCTGCTCGGATGTACAAGATGCACCCATCCAATACACGGGCCGACTTTATTTTCGATCGCCACGCCTGTAATATTTCATAAAAATTTCACGGGACGGAAATAGGCCGCATCTGGCTTATCGACTCATCCGACCGAATTTTAGTCCCGAAAATCTACATGAAAAAGGGATTAATATTATTATTTCTGGAGCCATGCGAGGTTTTTTCGTTCCGAGTCGATCCGCCCAAGCTAAGTGACACTAATTGGAAATCCTCCGTACACGCCGATGACTATACACCATAATACGGGACTCGTTTTTCGGCTGCGCGTATTATGGGGAGGCTGCGATGATGGCACGAGAAGGGAGGGTTCGAAAATTGGGGTTATCAAATATCTCCGATAATTGGGATCGGATTATGGAAGACGTCGGAGGTCCTCTCCTCTCTCTCCCGTTGGAAATATTAAATTTCCCCGGATTCAATAAGCAATCACGTTGCGGAAACCGTATACCGCGACATCAACACCCCCAGTTAAATGAACAAGAACGCCTACTCCTTCCTAATACGTTATATTGCGGTGGGGGCACGAAAAGTGAGGGTCCAAAGTCGATCCTATACTCACACATCCGACTAATGGAAATTGTATTCTTCCTGTTTACTTTACAGTTTTCGCCTCTTCCGATAAAGCAACTCACGAGGCATTTTTGAAACCGGTACTTTCGGCTGTTTATCTATCAGATCACTTACCTACATTTCCGAGATGCGTCTATGCACTCTTGAGATCGGTAAATGCTCGTATTACTTTGAGTATCTCCAAAATTATGTCGTGACGGTTGAAACGTACGAATTAAAGTTTTTAATCTTATCATGACGCGAATACATCACATTCGTAAGAATCGTAAAAGATAAATAATGACGCATCGCCAACTTAAACTAATATACCAACTGATACTTGAAAAATACCAGATTATCCAGAAGCATGAAGCTCGTAAGGAGCTTGGTGGTGTTTGTGGGTTTTCTCGCGTTTTCGCGCCCTTCTCCCATCGTTTCACAAATTAAAGAAGGTGACTCCTGTGGACAGTATCGATGCCCGTTAGTTTGTCCAAACAAAAATGCGAGTTTAGTTGAAGAACAAGGTAATTTATTGATTATTCCACAATATTTTAAAATTTAAATTCCGGCAATTGCAGACAAGGAAATCGGTGATTGTTTGGAAGGCCATCAGTGGTGGCACCTGGATTTACAGTACTGCTCCGATATTGAAAAATTCACGTGCACTTCTCACGATCAGTGCCCAAAGGATCTCAAATGTTGTAAACTCTTAGACCTTCAAATCTGCAAACCTGAAGTCATGTTTCAGGAAAACGAAATTTTCATCGACGGATCAGGAGACGTCGCTAGTGAAGATGACGATGGAGAATTGATAGAAAAGATTTATAACTTAATGCTAGAGAAACCGATAAATGTCTCGTTCGATGCTGATGAAGGAATAGAACTTGCGGAAATATTGAGGCAATTAGAAGATAATTTAGACAGAGCTGAATTTGACTTCGGAAGTGGAAGATATGATGTTGATTTGGCAAGTGGAAATGGAGACGATGATGGTTCCAGTGGCAGTGGCAGTGGCAGTGGAGAAATTGATCATTTGGACGATAATCCTGAAAATGCCGAAAGTATTCAAAGAGTTGACGAAGATTATTACTTCGAGGAGGAAAAAGAAATCCCCACTGAGCCTCCGACCGCCACTATACTACTTACAACAACATCGATAACACGTATGAATTACGATGACGAGTACGAGAATGAAGATAATTTTAGTGGAAGCGGCAGCGGGTATTCAGATTTCCATTACTACGATTATCTCTACAATTATAGTCCCCTCAAAGAAAACGGCAATTGGCACGATGGCAGATTTCATGAAAAAGGGGAACTAGACAAAAACTACTCGACTATTTTCTCGGAAAAGTACGCCTAATATGAGACCAATAGAGATATGCCGTGCATCAATCTAAAAATTAATGAATCAGTTTACTCTACTACCTAGTTATCAGACAAACATTTACTTTGATAACATAAATATTCCTAAGATTCTCAGAACTGAAAATGATTATTTAGTCTTATGTATTTGTGTAGAATTTTTCGCGGAATGTGTAGGATAACGGACATTTTCCTCCAAGTTAGTGTCTGCTACTTGATAATAATTACTTCCAAACAACTCCGTGTCGGGTTTTATTTCGTTCCATTAAAAAGGCGAAAGGGTCGCTCTCTCGAGACCCGAACGACGTTCGTTCCACCGTCGATAACGAGTCTTTATGCAAATGCAGCGCCCTGATGGCTGGCACGTACCTAATAATGAAATTAAACATTTCACCTGAGATTTGACCCCGTTAAGTTTTATCAGAATAAGCGAATAATCCCGGTCTCACTTCGGCTGCATCACCACACGAGAAAGCTTCATCTATCCGTTTGTTTTCAACTGTGCACATTTTTAGGCAAGGAAAACAGAATTTCCCCCGAGCCATAAATAATTCATGACTTAGCAAACGCGAGCTCCGAAGCAGCTCGCTCATAGAGACAATGTGATCACTAACTGGATGATTATTTTACAGTTAGCTTACGGGCTGATACTCTGTTTTGTATGCATACGGTCGACAGGGGCGCGGGAAAACCGATTTCGATTAGGTCTGATACTTTTGCCAGACGAAGGAAATTTCCCGTTTCCCGGCAAGGCCCAAGGCCGGCCGTTTCGTGAGTCTGTGGACCGAAATCGGTCGTGTCTTAACACGAGTTGCGCTTACTAATCCGCAAGACAAATATCGCCCGAAAGTACTCTTCGCTAATCCCGAATCGGTGAGGTCGGAGCATGCCCCGGGCGCCGGGTATCAACTGCATTATACGTCCAAAGCTCCGGATATGATACATCAAATGGCGAAAGCTCGCGAGGGCGCCATCATCGCGGACTTTATATCCTTCGAGGAGGAGGAAACGCGTTTCGCGCCGACCCATTAAAGCGACGTGTGCGCCGCTAAATCGATTAAGGTTTATTTAATCTATTAGCGATATCGACTGAACGGAAAATTAGTTCGGTGTTGTCGGAACCGCCGCGCCGACCAATCGCAGTTTACCTACCCTGATTGGTGATTATTCGATTGTGCCCCAACTTCATGATAACTCGATTACCGATAACGCTCCGGCGGACATTAACCGGGCACTCCTCGAACGCGCCTCGCTCCCGTCGATTCCCGATCGATTCCCGATCCCGGCGATTATGCCGTCGTCATAAGTCGTTCCGCGCTCTGTTTGTTTATTACACCGAGCGGTACCTGGGCGTGTTTGGGCGTTTGATTGTCGCATATGATAGCTTCCTCGCCCCGATCCGTTGAATAATGCATCCGGAGCGAGAGCGGGAACACGCCGCAAAGCTGCTCTTAATACCGACGCCTTGTCACATGGCACTTGCACGTCTCGTCTGCGACGCCCACAACAATGCCACATTGTCTCACTTAAAGTGTACACATGCATCTTAACTAGATTTATCCGCCAGGGGGATGAGGGATGGGAACCTGACCGAAATTAATCGGCCGCCCCTTGCGTACAGATCGGCGACGCCCCGATCTCCTCGGGGCAATCGAAATCTGATTCCGATCTACCACCCGCAATTTTTACACCAGATTTTCTCTTTTGCATTTATTTCCTCCAATTTCCATGAAAAAGTATTGCTTGTAGATTATTAGTAATGGTGATTTCCATATGATTTCATTTCGATTTCCTCATTTTTCTACGCCGTGAACCCGTCGCTCTCAATAAGAAAAACGGGAGACGGATGGAGCTGGAGCTTTGTCGCGACAATTGCCCGGGGACTTGTCTTATGTTAATAAACGGCGCAAACAAATGACGGAAATCGCGTTTTACAAGTTTATAATGCTTGATAAATATTAATGAATTTTCTAAATCCTCCGCAGTTTGTACGAGGAGGAGGTAGAGGGCGGAGGCCGGAGTCGCTTGCATCTCCCGGCCTTTAAAGAAAATGCAAATACGAAATCGAAATGGTAATTTCATTGTAATCCGCGATTATAATACGAATTCCGGGGAACTTAATCAAAACTATTAATCCCCGGATTTTATTGTCTTCGTGCATCAATTATAAGTTTGTTATTACGCACTTGGCGTGTTAATCTATGTGCCCCACGAACTTCGGTTCTCTATACACAACATCGCATTAATTTGTAATCAGGCCGAATTAACGCCCCAATTTCATACTAGACGACGATGGGGAGAGTTTCGGTGTGCGGGCGATACCGAACCGGAAACGCCCAATAAAACCACCCCTGCGATCTAAAAGTGCATCGGTTCTTATTGAATTACGCGGAGGAACGTCTAGACATGATGTCTGCCTGCAGGGAACGCGCGACTCTATTATTACGTTCGCAGCGGATTCTTGTCTATGCTTCCCTAATATGGTATGTGCAAGTAACAACCCAAGTTTATTATACAAGTTATAATGCGAAAACAAATGACATCCTGGAGCAATACGGCTGCTCCGGACGGAAAATCGATGCGGGCGGATGAATTTCCGGTTCTCTTCGCCGAATTTGCGTCGCCCGAAAAAATGACGCCTAGATTTCGGGGGGAGCGACGAAAGAGTGGTCGCCTAATATTAATTTACATTTTAAATTATCGTCAAAGTAACGTGAAATTTCATTAGGACCGGCGCGCGCGAAATGGGCTTTCCACTTCCACCGAGTTGCCGATGCAAATTAGACAACAACAACACAATTTAAATTGTATAACCGAGAACAATATAACGTATTACGGAGGTGACGCGCACGTTTTACAAACTCCTCTCCGAGGTTAATTTCATACGGTGGCAACTTTCTCGTTTTAAGAAGGCGCCCCGAAACGGCTCAAAACCGTGAGCCCCACCCCCCGAAAAACGAACAGAAAAGAGGCGAAATGCGCGAAATTTCCATCGAGTTAGCCCCGGGTGGGGGCGGAGAGGGTAGCGAGCGCGCCAAGCCGGTAAAACTTTTCTACAAGTTTAACTCTCATCGGGCGATACAATGCCGTCTAATTTATTACATTTGTTTACGCGACTCACCTCTCGTCTCCGCCGGTGCAGACTCGAATTTAAGAATATTAGCACCCCCTCGCCCCGAAAAACACCCAGCGGGGAGACTTGTGACGTAATAAAGGCCCCCCCAGCGATAAACGTTACAGTAAAGCGAACTGCGAGACTCGGCCGATAATTGCGTAGGAGCAAACACGGTCGTTCCGATGGCGATTACCGTTCGTTCCGGGCGGAAAAGTGCGGTAATGCTATGCAGGGACGTTCCTGAGGGTTCGAGCGTGCCCGAATATAAGGGCGAACAAGTGACCGCACCGGCGACATCTGGCTCGACGTTATGAACCCGCCGCCGAAAACCGGGGGAGGCCCTGAGCCCCAGAGGGGGAACTTTCGACTAAATAACCTGAACGCGTCGGCCGGGGTGGGGGCGCGCCGATATTGGTTTTCAACCGGCATTTAATAATCCCGGCCTTTGTTGCCGCCCGGCCGTCATTAGAACTCGGTTTGCTTAGATAATGTAAATATCGCCCGGAAATCATTAGCGGGCATGATGAATCGCGGCCCGGATTCCTCCACCTGATGCCGGAACCGACGCAAATCCCCGCAATTACACCCAGCACCATATCCCAGATGGAAATTCGATCGATAACTAGTATACGCACTTTTATACGGTGATGCAGAATAACGGGGGAATTTAGAACGCCAAAGGTCGATTTCGGTTGATGTACTGTGTCAGCGAGGCGTTGTAAATTCCGGTCCATCTGCGAATACACAAAGGATGAACGAGTGGGCCCTATCGAATTTGCACTCGACAAATTTCCCATTAAACTCGTCCGGATTTTCCAAAACGGCTTTATTATATGGAAATTTTTGAGACATTGTTTCGGCCGGACATGCGACATGCGGTGATGGCAGCTTTCAATTTGTCAACCGATTTTAGCCCTCTCGTGTCTGACGCCGAACGCATTGTATGAATGTTTGTTCGTAAAGTGGAAAGACATAGTGAGAGCGATTCGGAAAATTTCATTTAAGTGCGAAATAAATAACGCTCCGACACAAATGAAACATGTAAGATCAATCAAGTCGCGTTATTGAGAAATTTCCACCCCACACTCGATTTCATTCTTTCATTGAGCGAAAAGGGCGCACTTTTCCGTTCACAGCCAGCCCTTCGGGTTAATTAATTTCGATCTGGGCCGTGTCTTACGGCCGGAAATTCTGTTTGCGAGTCGGCTTTGCTCGTTCGACGATTAAAAAAATAATTAATCATTGTACGCCCCGACGCTCGAGTGTTTTCGAGGGAAGTCGTAATCAACCCTCGTGCACAAAGGGGCGAAATCAGAACCCGAATTCAAATCTCGAGACGTGAAGATACAACGGGGCCGTTATTTTTCCCTCTTTTAGAGAGAGGAACGGCAATCGGTGTTAATTGCCTTCGGTGGCCATTGTGAGTGTAGCGACACAGAGGGCGCCCATTGTGCCCTGCGAAACGCGCGAAATCAAATTACGTATAATGAAAAGCAATCACTAGTTGCCGAAGCCGCCGCGGAATAGTTTCCGGCTCCTTTCTCTCCGGCGATAAGTCCGGCCGGCGGGATGAGAGACAAAGCTCCGGGACTCCGGGCGCATCCGAACGAATAAAGAGAAGAGAGAGGAAGCGCCGTTACGATAAACTTGCATGATGAGGTTTTAAATTCCGCCGGGGACATAATGCGGCATCTCCTAACATCGCTTGCGGTCGTGCCGTCGATCCGAGATCCACCCCGGATTACGCGGCCGCCTCCCGGACCCAACTATCCCGCTGTACTGCCCCGGACTGATAGGCGGATAACCCTAAAAGCGTCGCATTTAGTTAGTCCCGCGGTCTGGATATTCAATCGGAAATCGGACAATCACACGCTCCGGAACTTTCTGAACCTGCGAATTACAATCGGCCGGGAAATTATGCCCCAAACCGGACCCACGGAAAATTCCGAGCTGCGCTTCCGGGCACACCTCGCAACCACATCGAGCCATAACGCAATTTTCCGGCAGTCACTTGCAGGAATTCTCGCGGGGCTGAACTAATGGCGGGACGTTTAAGCGATCCATTCGATCCGGGGGGGCGGGAAGGGGTGTCAAAAGTTGGTGGTGGATGGCGCGCACCTCTCGAAGTCGTCGACGTTATTTATCACTGGGCGAAGCGAACATCGGATAACCTATTGTATTCCTCCGACCTTCCCTTGTTCATTGGCTTGCGAAACATCCCCCGAGATCGCGCGCCAGACTGACTAAACTGAAAACCATTTCGGATGAACATTTGTCTCCCGACCTTTCGCCGCCTCCTCCGCCGCCCGGAGGGCATCAAAGGCCCTCCAGACCCAGCCGTACAAAGACAAAAGCAATCAGAGCGAAGTCTGCCACATAATAAGCAAGTGGTAACAGTTTTCGCACAAAAATGGAAATATTATTCGTATACACGGCGCTTTGGAACTTCATTAAATTCCAGACGCCGCGGTCGAGAGGGGTGCACAGAGTGCACGGGGCGGGGTTGTTTTGCATTTTCCCCGAATAAACAGGGGTCTTATGGTGTCTCTCGCGAAATTTAGGGTCTCCACGATTCCGCATTCATTTGATTTCAAAGTCTATTGTAATTGGGTGGATTTTTATGTCGCCGCTTAAATTCTCGACGCAATAAAAGAATACAGGGCTCGTTATGAGGAGGCGCCTTCGAATTTAACGAACTACACCGTCGTCGCCTTCGCAGTCTCTCTGTTTGAGCAGGGGCGTGAGCGCAATTGTCTACTTCATCACGAAAGAAATTCAAATTTCTCGCAACGTAATAATAATGGACGTCTACGTGCCCGAATTCTACGCGATTAAGCCGGTTCCCATAAAATAATTATTAGGACGAAATCTCGAGCGCCTGCGGATTATTTGATCGGTCTAATCGCGTGTGGAACGTAAACAACCCGGACCGGACGTGTCTGCTGTGTGCAATAAGCAACGTTGCATAAAACGACATTAATTCGACGGATTTGATTTCCCCCAAGGGTTCCAGAGTCGTATAGGCGATTTAAAACAATTTATGTTTTGCTTACACATCGTTCAAGCTCCCACTTTCATACATTATTGATAAGCTCTCTCCGGGCCCGATATCAAGCTGCGACAGAACGACCCCGGCTAGATGTAAGTCGTAACAAATGCAGCTTACATTCGGAATAAATTCGATATAGGGCCGCAAATCTTTATTGGTTCTCCACCTACGTTCGGCACGGTTTCGGGGGTAATTACGCGGTTTGGTGAATGAGCGGGATCGATGGGACATTATCTTGTCCGGTCCGGGGATGATTCGGGCCTCGGCCTCTCTTCTCTCTAATTCAAAAGCTCCCTGGGCCGGGCTGGCCGGCCCGGATAACGACCGCGTCCTCACGCTCGACCGACTATAAAGCTATCATGGCACCGTGAAAGCTTTCTGAATCGTATTAGTGAAAAATCGTGCACGGCGCCCTCTCGCTCACTTACGTCCGACCTGACAAATCGCACTTTTTTCGCGCTTTATGATTCCGTACGCGACTGCCGGATATTCGAAAACGCACCCGTCAAACGATTCCGGACCACCGGAAAATCCGGGGACACTCTGTGTATGTACCTGGGCCGAGGAAATCAATGGGGCGCCGTCATTAAACAGCCGCGAAACGGCCCCGGTTCGAGGGCCCAATAAAAAAGGGCCGTTAAGTTGGGCCCCCGAATCCGGCCATTAAACTTATTATGATTCGATCCGGAAGGTAATGGAAATTCCGACAGGCCCTAATCCCAATAATAATCATCCCCGTTCACCTCTTTTTCATCCCCGGATTTCATCTCCATACGGACGAATCGGGGCGGGCGGATCGATCCGTGATTGGGCCGCGAATTCGAATCAGTCTCTTGAGGCATTGACCTGGAGAGGGTCGGAGAGGCATGGCGTCGACACGTACATTTATATAAAACGTCGAAACAATGGAAATGTCGGTTCGGCCGAAATCTGCGGTCGATTTCCGCGCCCTCCACCACATCACAATTATTATTAATTGGACTGTCGGTTTTTCCGACTAATTGCGACTCTCTTCACGGCGCTATCGTATAGTCATCAAGGGCCGTTCTGAGCGGGCGATTTGAATGGTTAATCAAACGGAGGGCCGGCTATACGAGGTCCAGGAGGAGCGGCGACATGAGTGAGGGTCACTTTAAACGAAATCCGCTGAAATTGAGGCTATCGCTTAGAGATTGGATATTGACCAGAGAATCAAACCCGCCTAAATGGATATGTTCGGGCTCATTCCCAGAATGTTTTCTATTAGGGAACTTTTTCCCCGGGACTCAGCAATTTGTCATATCGCCCATGCATCTCCCGGATTTTCAGTCGACTTTCCCTCATCCCCATTCAACTCGAATCAAATCGGGACGGAAATATCCGCGTATCGTCGTTTGCGTGAAAGAAAACAGGGCCGGCGTCATTTCGGTTTCGCGTGATAAATTGCGGCGTATGATGAAGTGCGGGTTAAAGGTCGCCCCGGGACAAAGACCGGCGCGGGTGTTGATGAAGGTTGTCACTTGTCAGCAAAGTCGGGTCGGCCCCGACGCCGGCGTCGCGGCGCGGCCGAAACCGTTAACCGCAATCGCGTTAAATTCATCTACGCGAGAAATGCCCGCTTTATCTGGCCGCATATTATGCGACGATTGCCGCCGATTAGGGCGGACCGAGAGCGGTCATTAGCGGGCCCGACCGGACGGAAAGCCCGCACCCGTCTTCACATATTATTACTATAAACCGAACGCGCGCACGACGGACACAAAGGGGAGAAATACGACCCAAGACTGATGAAAAAGGCCCCAATTTCACGAGACTCGGTCTCATCACGCCTTCCAATATTCCCGAATTTATTAAACTTATCTCCCGGAAAACACCGCCACTCTCCTATAATAAAGGACGATTTGTGATACACAGAGAGGACCGGGTGTGTGGGCACTTTCACCGCGTCATTATTACCGGATATCAGCGAATTTCCCATCGAATCGACCCCGGAATCATTACAAATCGCAATATCGAACATAATTGGACTATTTATCATTCGCATAGAATCGTTTAGCGTTTCGATCAAAATTACCGACCCGGAATAATTTTTCGCAATAATGAGCGACATTTCATCTCCCGAGTAACAACACCTGAATTCGTGAAATTAATTATGCCTCAGTGTGCGCGTAATTTACGGCGCCTTTTTGCGTTCCGGCCGCCTCGTTGTAGTCGAGAGACAACGTTCATTAAAAGCCCGAAAGGAGAAGCGCAGGTCTATGCAATAACCGCCCTGCACCGAAATAAACGTATGCGAAGGGTAGTTCGAAAGTCGTAAGCCGCGGGGATGCAGGAAATAATAGCAGCTGTGACCGGTCCCGCTTTTGCAGCGACGGACAGTAAACTTTGTCTAGAGGCGACATAACAATTTCTGAACACTTGTTACTCGCTTCGCATTATGCGACTAATAACTGTAATAACGGGGCGAGTTCGAATTGTCGAAGACGCTTATCGAACCGTCATTGTCCCTGAACGGAATTCGGACGTAATTAACCCCCTCTTTGCCCGCGTTTAGGGCGAGCGAAAAAAAATCGTCTAGTCTGGAGTTCGGGGAGGGAAATAATCGAACGATCCGAAATACTTGAAGGGGTCCCCGGTGTCGTAAAAGCAATCTCGAAGCGAGGATGCGGTCTCTTATACTACCCTTCCGACGGGATGTGCATTGCTACCTATTAAGTAATTGTCTGGGAGTCGTCGTTTTCGTTCCTCTCTTCTTTAACTTAATTTACCAGCAAGAAACCAGAACACTCGTATAGTGGGTACCCAATCACGAGAAAGCTTTCACCGCGAACGCGACAAAAATTAAACATTTTCCTTCGGAAGAAGAAGAAGCGGTCTTGATATTAGCGCTATTATCGCCATCATCATCATCATCATCACCCAGAAGTAAGGGTCGAGGAATAATTCTAAGGGGAGTGTTTGTTCGTGTCGGGTTAACGGGCGCCCATAAGTAATCGTAAACAGGGGTTGTAACGTCCATTTAGGGGATGAAATAGCGGGACAGATTTAGAAATAATAGGAGAGAGCGGCCACCTCTAGGTGTTTTTATTCGGGCTGCGCGGACCGCATATCAGCCGTCTCCGGGAAATGAAGATCTATGGAGACTTTCAGGAGACGACGGTCATTTATCTCGCAAGGTGGAAGGTGAAAGAAGGGAGTCAGATGTGGCGGCTTCCAGGTGGTGATCACGGGAACCCGCCCCTGACTGATGACGGGGAGATTATTACGAGACGCCGCGTGAATATTAATGTCGCGCTCGTCTGGAGACGCCCTAGGGCCGCGAGTTATGCCCCCTCGGGGAGGCGGCGCCGGGGGCGAATTATCGCGCGAAATAATCCGTTTACGTTCCTGCAATTGCACCCGCTGCAGCCGCCGGATGCGGCCGGGCTAATTGGGGCTGTTCGGGCTCAAGAGGAGGCGACAAATTGCCGCCCGCTGCGGTAATTCCGTAACCAAATAAATTAACGTCAACACGCGGCCCTCACTTTTTTCCATAAGCCGCACACGCCGGTCCTTTGGCAATTAAAAAGTTGCCGGAAACTGGTGGAAGATAAATAGCGGAGAAATTGAAGGAGTTGTCGATTTTTCGTTTAATCCGGCGCAAATATTTGGCGCTTTTAATATGATAAAACAAAGCTTTAAAGAGCGATCGATGCAGGCCCGGCGATGAACTCACCCCACGCCCCGTTAATCCGTAAGTTAATTATAAAATCCCAATCAATAGAGTCGAGTTCACCTGATATCGGGATGAAATAACTTTCGACTTTGATCCGGCCAAACAGCGAACGCGCGCTTTCCCCTCACTCAACGGCATCATCATCATCATCATCGCGAGCTTTTATTCCACCCGTCGGTTTTTTAAATCCAAGGAGGGAAAGTTTTTTTCCCGTGTAATTTACGTACTTTCCCCCGCTTGAAAGCACTTTATCAAAGCTAATTTATCTCGGAAAAAATGCATTACAAAGTAAAATTAACGATTAAATTTAATTATAATTAAGCTCGTCGGATCTCTTCCCGGTGTATTTTCGCTGTGTAGGCATCGGAAAATTCACCTTACGACGCCGAATACACGGCCATTAGTGTCATAGATCGCTTTAATAAGTAATCGGCATCTTTTGTGAGTATCTGAAAAAAAACGCCATCGCCAAACTTTACTTGATAAATTACGGCGGACCGGATCAAAAGAAAGGAAATATCTCAATTAATGAAAAACCCTCGCTGGGGGTTCGCAGGATGTTGCGTGTCCCGGGCGTGCAAAAGCACGGTCAAATAGTCAATTAGAGGTCTCGAACATCTGCAACCAGCATTACACGCAGACGACACCTGCTACCTATATGGCAACCACTTAGAGGAGCTTTTAGACCCGTCACTGTAACTTTATTTACTTACCTAAACTCCATTACACTTTATATTGTAATATAAACTTACTCTATACTCGTATAGTGGGTAGGTACTTAGCCGATGGAAATACTTTACGATAAAAATAGGCCCTGCAAGAAAAATGTTCAGGTATTATAAGTAGAGCGAGCATCCCCCCGTTACCGCGTAAATATTTGATCGAACTGCGCCAGAGTACTAATTTCCACCCCGGTCCTCAGGTGCCTCGCATATCACCCCGAGAGCTTCTTGAACATTATCTATGTTGTCGATTTTTACCAGAATCTCGTCTCGGTTCAAAGTCACGGAAAGGAAAATCGCGCTCCTTTATGGTAAGTCCGTGACAACTGTATAAAGCCTTAAAAATTTAAACGGTACAAACGCAAGCGCTGGTACCCACCATCCAAGATTAATGCCTTTTACGCACGCGATCAGATATTTAATTCAATCCAAACAAAGCCTCACATTTCTTACCTTTCCCGGTCTTCTTTTTATTTTCGTTTAATGGGCGACTGATGCGAGATCCTGAAAGGGTGGATTGAAACGCTCACCCTTTATTTTTTAGAAAATATATTGATACGATCGCAGGCTATGAGAAAATTGCGATAAATCTTCATCATAAAAAACGGGTGGGCTTATAGTACATACAACAATAATAACGAAGAGTAAAAATATCATAGATATACGAGTACAAGTAAAAATGTACATTATACGAGAGTTATAATGATTATTGTAATCGTTATTATAACAATAAATGGCGTGATGTGTTTATCCGCTTCATTCCTTTTACCTTATTAGAAGGGACTAGAAGTAATACATTTAAATGATGAGATTTTCGAGTTTATTAATTGCAAGTGTTTATACGTTTTCGAAGTGCGGATTTATGCTGCCGTCGAATTGCATCGGCCGGATGGTAATCTGCGTTTTAAATGTCGCTCCAGATGACGGCCTTCTTGGATCTGTCCACGCTGGCGAGGAAGGTACCGAACGGATGCCACCCGGTCGCTGTCACCGCGGACCTGGAGAAGAGCCCATGAGACCTTCGCAACACATGCAACAAACGCAACGAGTACTTCCCAGCTACCACAAGCATGCGACTCTTAAGCTATTTCAGGCACTCGCGTAATTTGAATCCTCCTTCTGAAGTACAGCGGGTGCACTCAATAAAAACGCGAAAGCCGTTTCGATTGTGAGGAAACCGACGACCGCACGCAATTAAATTTCTGTTATAACGGTGCGGTTTCAACTTTAATTTCCGATATAAAATTATATCACCCGACGCTGTTTTTGCGCTCGTGAATATTATTATTAATAAATCGTCTCGAGCACCTAGGACGAGTAGTAATAACTAGACATTAAAATTCGGCAATAACGCGCACCGAATTCGAGACGATTAATCCTATTTAATATCGGCAATAAAGCGAAAATAATTAGATTTTTATTAAATATTAAACAGGAAAAGCGGAAACGTAATATTAATAGTGATTCGTTTATAATAGTCCTTTGGCTATGACCGGGAATAATAGTGTAAGTATACGTACACGCGAAATGAGATATGGAATTAAAAGATCCACACTCGGTTGCATCGCTGCATTGGGAATTTAATGACGGTATTCAATGAAAAGAACGTCTCCTCTGCCTCCGCCATTACCACGTTCATTATCCGTAACTCGCTTATTAAATGTTTAATAACACACCGCCTCTAAACTAACATTTATAACGACAACGATATGCGGAACGAATCCGCGTGTACTCACGTGTGCTCCTTGAGAAGTCCCTCGACTTTCGCCGAGTTGACGCCCCAAATGTAGACGCTGCCGTCGGCCGACCCCACGGCGGCGTATTGACCATCCGGACTGAAAGTCACCCGGGTCCAATCACAGCCCACTTTGAAACCATCACAGCTGTGTACGTAAAAATTCAGATTTTACTGGAAAAGTGGAGAAATCGGGAGGGAGACGCGTGCGATAATGGGCAAACTTCCACCAAAACACCGTCAAAAATCCGATAAATCATCGCAGAGAGAGGGGTGGGGGCGCTTTCGTTACGGGGCCGAAGTGAGTAATTCATTTTCGTACAAAACGCGTTAAACACTTAACTTGTTCCGAGCCAAGGAAACGAGTGAGTGTTGCGAAAGTGGGTTAAGCATTACGGGGAGAGTAGAGAGACGCCAACAGGTCCTCTCTCGCCCCGGAGATGGCGGCCGAGATAAGACAGTGTGCACCCTCTGGGCGAGACTGATATCGCGCCATAAAGTCATCGTTTTTATCTGCCGTCATTAATCTTGCACCCCGGCCGGAGGATCCGCGTCAAACCGGTGTATTCGCACCCCCGCACCGTGTATACGCCTCTCGGAGGACCAATTATAAACAACAAATCGACCCTTGCAAGTAACGCGAACCCGATCGAAACGGTTACCGGGGGATCCCCGAAATAAGGGATGATTTGTTTCGTTATTACGGTCTACGAAAAAAAAAATCGCACCCCCTTTGTTTATCTCCGGACCCTTCTCCGACCCATTTTACCCTAGGGTTTTCGTTCGGCCGTCTACCGGAAATAATTAATTCGCGATTACAAAGCGTCGTTTTGATAAGCGAATTTTTGTACAACCCTTTTCGCGTTTCGAACGCAATAACGACGGCATCTGGTCGATCGGTTCGTGCCTGCACGGGGAGGACACGGGGGGAGAGATCTTTGTGAACGTCAAATTTGCTCGGCTCGGAAATAATCCGGAGATTTGCGACGAAGCAAACACATTCAGTGCCGCGCGACTCCGGCTCCGGTCCGGGAGCACCCAGTAATCCTTATGCAACACACAATGCGGGGATATAAGACGTTGCATAAAGTAATGCCCCATCTCTGCGCAACTGAAGGAATAATTTATGGGGCCGGTCCTCGGGTTAATTTCCCGTGTATTAGACGCAACCCGGGGGGCGTGGGGAGGGCGGCTTATTGGATTTTTGTCGATACTCGTGCGATATTCTGGTTCGATAGAGGGCAAAGGCATCCGCGAGATAGGCAGTGAGTTGTCGTTATTTTGCAGGGCGGATTAAGGAACGCCAGAGCGTGCATACATCATATCTCCACCCGGGAGATGCTCAAAAGAAGCTGGAAATCCTAAGGCGAACGAGATAGCGACTTCTAGAGTTTTGCACCGATGCGAATTATCCACTTTGATAACAACATTTTCCCTACTTTCGTCACGAATCAGGTCTCTTCGTCTCTCGGTTAATCCTCGGGGTTAATTCGATGCGAATTCCTGCTAATAAAAAATAGATACGGTTTCGCTCGAGTGGAGCTCGTCTCTATACGGGCGATATTTATAGTGTGAAACGTTATTGCCTTTACGTTCAAAAACCGGTAGTAAAACACGAGGATTGTTAAAAGCGCAATGCAACTGGAATTGTCCACTAACATGGGAGCAGCCAGTACGCTCCCGAGTGCCCATTATCCCCCTTTATTAGCACTCGAGCATAGATCACGCGCCGGAGAAATTCGAAATAAGGAAACGCTTTAAAAGGAAACCTCTCCCATTCCGCGCTCAGACGACCGAATAAACCGAGTTATATTGTTATTTTTAAACCATGAGAAAACCGCACCTGATCTGACCCACCCCTCTTAGCCTCACCTGAAAGAGTTGACGACTTGGTTCATCCTCAAGTCGATCAGTTTGAGGGTGTCGTCCCTGACGCAGCATATGAGGTATTTGGCTTCTGCAATAAAAACGTCGGTGAATTCGAGAAACTGCAGCGGGGTCGGTGGAAAAAAGGTCATAAATCGACCTTAATCCGGCACCGGGGCGCTAAATTACCAATAAACATCCCAATCAAATCCAGTCCGGACTTAATGCAGCGAAGCGAGCTTAATGAGCGTCTCTACACGGGGATTAAAATTTATGCAGCCAACAGTTGCAGGCCTCGCCGTTATCTCTCCGTGTTTGTTTTTGTTTCCGTTTTTGGGGCGTGGCACGGCCGTTCGTGAGGAAGTGAGATTTATTTTATCAGGTGACGAAATTTGCATAATTAGCTTGCATTAGCGCGCGCGCTCTCCTCCACCGTATATACCTGTGCATACGGGGTGTCCCGAGGCAGCCGGAATCAGCGAAACCGGAGAAAATCAACACACAAAACTACCAGCGAAAGCTCAAATGCGCCATTACAGATTTTGCAAATTTCACCGGCCTAAAAATTTCATCACATACATATCGCGATCAAATCAAGAGCTTTTTGACAAGAAGTGGCATGAATTTCGAAGATTTTCTCATTATCCCTCGAAAAGAGAAATATTTTAAAAAATTCTGAATCATTCAATTTTTTTCCCAAAGTACACACAGGAATTTTACTAAATGTCGTCGAAATCCAAATCTCAACACAATTCCTGGTAAATATTGTGCAAACTAAGCGATTCCTGCCTCACTGGACTCGATATCTAGACTAATAAAGCAGTTACGGCACTTTGAAATTTTTGACATGGATTTCTTCAAAATTTTCGAAAATTGAAAAATCACTAAAAGTCGTTTAATTAGAAATCTGCACACATTTCCTGATAGATTTTGAGCAAACTAAGCGATTCCCGCCTTACTCGAGTCGATATCTCGACTAATAAGAAAGTTACGGCACTTTTACTACCTGTGTAGCAATTTTACAACATGTCTAGCAATTTTTGTAATTTTACTAAATGGCGGCTAAATCGGAATCTAGATACTTTTCCTGATAGATTTTGAGCAAACTAAGCGATTCCCGAATCACTCGACTCGATAGCTCGACTAATAAGGAAGTTGCAGCACTTTGAATTTTTTTACAAAAATTTCTTGAGAATTTTCAAAAATCACTCAATGTCATTCAAATCGAAACCTGCTACGTTTCCTGATAGATTTTGAGCAAACTAAGCGATTCCTGCCTCACTCGACTCGATAGCTCCACTAATAACGAAGTTATGGCACTTTGTAGTTTTACTACCGATGTAAAGTAAAATAACAATTTGGTGTATGTTTGGTTGCCTACATCCGGCACAGCTAATCGAGGTGTCCCTATTTTTCTTTCCTGGAGTGTACGATAACTTTGTTAACAATTTTCATCTCAAAATTTGTAGAAAACCTCTCGGGAAGAATGAGAGGGTTCTATTTTGTGAGGTGGCCGTGCGACGCCCTGTATATCTGGTGGCTCGCACACAGGCGGAGGAGACAGCGGGTCGGACCGACTCGAAAGAACTCGAAGAGGAAGAAGTCGCTAAAGGAGGATAAGAAGAGCGACGAGTGCACCTCAATAAAAGTTTTCCAGCATTAGCCGAGACACAATTTACATTTACAATTAGATTCGGGACGGAGCTCGGCTCAGATTGGATCACCTGATGGTTAATTTAGCGATTTGTCTCTCGCTCGGGGGCTGGGAGCGGAGGGCGCCGAAGAGGGGCCGACTTACCTCTGGTGAGGTCCAGCGACGTCACTTTGCCGTTCAGGAGGATGTTGTTGGCGCTCGACTCGGACCGGCTGTCCCAAAACCGGATGCTCTTGTCGAAGTGGCCGCTGATTATCGTCGAGCCGGAACTGTCGGCGGTCACGAGGTCGTTGCAGCTGGACCCCGCGAACTTCGTCTCGATACCTGCAAGAGACCCCGAATTACGTCATTAAACCGGGGAAGAGAGTGCCGTTGCGCCCCATTAATGCGCCGAAACAGACCTCGATTTTAATATCGGGGACCCGGCCAACTGTATTATACCGCGTACGGTAAAGGGGCCGTTAACAATTTATGGGACACTTCATTCCGCCTCAAGTTTCGACAGGAGATTAAAAGTTGACGGAGGCGCCCAGATACGTGCCCATCCCGCCACGAGGAAATCGATGGACGCTTTCAACCCCCGCGCGGCCTCACCCCCGACGAGCCAGCCGCAAATTTCCCTCGTACCGGCGAAATTGATTTTTAAAATTAAATTATGGAGCGACATTTTTCATCACTTATCTGTATTCCGCATACCTCTGTGTGTTAACCGTCCGGACTCGACTGTTAGAAACCACCCGGAATTAATGACGGCCGGGCCAGATGGGCGCCCGGACTAACCAATAACCGGCGCTCCAGTTATGAAATAAAAAAAAACTCACCCTCGTTATAATTCGTGATGGCGAGTCAGGAGGATCGGCCGATTTATAACCGACAATTTAATTAACCGTGTGGTGAATTCAATTAATCGGGTGGTTCCGCACAAATAGAACGACGATAATAATCGAATTCCGACCGGAAGGAAAAAACGATATTACACCACCCGAAACTAATAACGCACATAACTGCGCCCTGGCGATTTTACCGATCCGATTGATTCGCGATCTTCACTATCTCACCCTCTATTTACGTATATGAATGAACACACCTCATATATTGGTACAGGCCCGAAACGCCACCCCCATTGTGTGTTTAGTCGCCAGACGATGTTCGAATGTTAATAAACACCCCCATTGTCGAGGTTTCGGGGTCTAGATTTGAATTCGATACGCGCCGGATCGATGAAAAGGATGCAAATTTATTATTGGGCTATAAGTCGGCACGTGAGGCGACTACTGGAATTGTACGTCGAAGTTGAACTCGAGGACCCCGCGAAACTCGCAGGACCCACTTCTCATACAGGAAAATATTCATGAAATTGTTTAATTTTTTCGAGTCTTGTGATTTTTCAAGTACAGTGTAGTCTCTATAACGTGAACTAATTAAGGTCAGACGTGGTCACGTTTTCGAGAAGTTAAAAAAACTGGATATGTGCATTCATCATCGATCCCTGAAATCGAGCGCCGTGCCCGTGGTGAATGAATATTGGGTTGCATATCTAGGCCTGCAGTTTTGGCCGATTTCGGGCGCCCTTTAGTCAAATAATCAAATAATTAGGGATCTTGGGATGTACATGAAATGGAGTGTTCACGTTATAAAGACTACACTGTATTATGCAATATGACGTAACGGTATACAGTGTGTCCCAATATTGGGGTGTAATTGTGATACTCACAGGCGCGACTCCTGAGGTCCCATATCTTGAGGGTGCGGTCGTGACTGCCCGTGACGACTTTGGACGCCTCGCCCAGGAACTTGGCCGCCATCACCTTGCCGGAATGTCCGGTGAGCGTGTGCTGTAAACAAAAAGGACACCGTTGAGAAATTGGATTATCTTGTAAGTCCCGCGAGTGCATGCATGTGTCCTCCGTATCCGAGCGAGAGCCAATAATAATGCGGCCGCGGCAGCGGAGAGACGTTGACAGTGTACCGGAGGAGATTGGAAATCTGCTCGATCACGATCTGTATTGCTGTTTAAAATGGGGGCATGTTTGCTGTGTCGGCCGGGACATCGGCCGTGATTTAAGGCGATGCGATGGCGAAAGCGGGCGGGCGAGGAGCCGCCATCACAAAGCCACGCGAGGGGACGCCCGATGCACCCCGATCGATTCTTCTTCAATATATTTTTTCCCCGACCTCTCTCGGAGCGCGAGAGCCGTCCTTATGGGTATTAGGCACGTTCCGATCCACCCCCGGCCCGAAGTGGATTTCGGACGCCCCTTCCACTCATTTTTTCACAGTTTCTACTATTTATCGACGGGCGGGCGGTGGAAAGGGCTCACTCGAAAATAACACGAAGCGCACCCTCGTCATCCCCCACTGACACGGCGCCTCTCTCGCGCGATAAAATAATTCAATTTCGACATTTTCGCCCGGATCGCTACATGCATTTGTTGTGTTCAGTACCGGCAATCTAAATTTTTGCACGAAACGGGGTAGCGAAACGCGACCGTCCCGGGGGCGCGATCCGAAACCCCCCGGTCCTCTCGGTATCGGCTCTAACCTTCGACACGATAGCCATTACGCCGTCGTCTTTAAGCTTCCGGATAGTTAGTGCGCACTTCACCCCTTTATCTCTTGTAGCTCGGAGATATTTCGCACAACCGTAATAACAATGAACTCAAACTGATACACTGTGATAGCGATAATTACACCACTCGCTCTCTCCGCGTTTTAAATTACCTTGCCGTCTGGGCCTCGGTTTGTTACTACACCCGGAATATACAGGGTGTCCTACGACGAACAAAACAACCAACGGAAAACGCATATGGAAGATTGAGACAATTTTGAAAGTCTAAAGTGAAAGCTCCAAAGATTTGTAAGTCTATGACGGGTTTTTTCGTTTGTTCTCTTGTTCGGATTGAGGTGAGACACTGTGTATATGGGGTAGAAAGTGTGAATTTAGCGCTAGGCGAGCAGTAAAATAGTTAAAGCGCCTCCGCCTGCGTCGTAAGAACGACAATTTATTTTATCTCCGGACTGGCTGTATTACGGCGGATTTCGCACTATCTTTAAGCGACTACACATAGGCTCTGCTCTCCGTCATCCGCATTTGCGACTTTCGCTATACGTAAACACTATCGGCAAAACCGACGTTAAATTGTTACTCATTATTTATTAGTTTCCACCGTAAACTACCGGGATAATTACGATCCTTATTCCGCCGAGCCCTGGGATTAATTGGAGTAAAAAGCGCGCTGGAATATAATAGGAGAAGAAGAGCAAGCGGCTCTCGTAAAGTTAAAACGTTATTAAAGTGGTTGCACCGACAAAGATTCACTTTGGATATTATTTGACCACCCACGCATATTATTCCCCTTCGAGTCTTTCGCAGATTTATCGCCCTCGCGGTGGCAAAAATCCGGTATAAAGCTCTCTAATTACCCGCCTTATTTACGGGCTTTTGCGTCTGATACATCAATACTACCTGCCGTCAGCCAGTCATCGAGAGAGAAACTAAATTAGTGTCGTGTTTTGAGGAATTCCGGGGCGCCCGGTCGTTTCCCGGATCATCTGGTTAAACGAAAAGAACGTTGTTATAAAACGCGCAATAAAACAAGTCGCTCAAAGGCCAAGCGGAGGGCATGCACGAAATTGGTCTGTGTCGCGAATTTTAAAGACGGGAAACGAAATCAACCGAAATCGTCGAGTCCCATCACTCTGTGTATAGTAAAACTGCGAATTCCTCCCCTGCCATGTAATAAAATCGTAGTACACGCGATTTACATCGGCGAAATTGCCAATTAATCAGCGTGAAAAATTTATCGGTGCACATTCCATTATTACAACAATTAACAATATTGCCGTCACATAGAATTTTTATAATTAGCGATAATAAAAGCGAAATTATGTGGGAGCTTTATTTATAACGTGGAAGTCTCGCGATTTCATAACTGTTCTGCGCCCATTTTAATGATCGGATGAATCGTAGGAGTTAATTAAAACGATAAATTAGGATTTGCATATTCGCGCCACCTCAAGTTCCTTATGCATTTTCCGCGGTGGTCTCTCGAACTAGGACCGGCCGAGGGCGGCACCTTCGACATCAGCATGGTGGTGCCCCGGGTTGTAATTGCTTTCAGAAATAATTACGAATCCACGTGAAGATTATACCACTCTTCCTCCCTTTACAAGATAACGCACACACGAGGTTACATGTAGGTGATTTCATGTGAAATATCCAAATTAATTCACGAAACTCTTTTACCGTAGCACCGTATAAAGTCCACAATCTGTATTTTTCTACCGGGCGAATGGGATAATATAGTGCAGACTCGTGTTGAAATTGCGACGAGGTGGAAACATATGTATTGCTGTGTAGTTAATTAAATTATTAGCCTCTGCGGCTCGGTTTTATTTTTAGGGAAAAAGGCGAAATTTAATTGTGATTTGCAGTTCCCTGCAATTTTCCGCGGTCAATTACCCATCGCAACCATCATCAGTATTTTAGCGAAATCCCACACAAATCCGACCAGAGGGAATACAATTTTTATCAAAGTGAAATCGTATAGTAATTTAAAAAGGGAGTGGCTATTCTGACAGGCCAGATTTGTACATAATTTAATTGCTAATCGAATTACGAGTGATAATAACACTTCCTGGCATTTCACCAGCATCAATTGAGTGTGAAAAACATTTCGTAACATCGGAACGCACCATAATTACGGCCACGCGGTGAGAATTTTAAAGAATTCACTTAATGCACATCAAAAACGACAAGCATTTTTCATTTCGGCCCGGCGAATGTGTTATTATAATTGGAAGGGGCGGCGTCCGACCGTGTGCACGTGGAAGCAGTGGCGTGCCCGGAACCAAAAAATCCCATCAGCCTGTACCAACTGCGGAGAGAATTTCGTTTGTTATTTACGAAAGCGTTAATGCAGTTCGCAAAGACAAAGCGACCGCGTTACGGCACGGTGTGATGGCTAAAAGGCCGAAGAAATTAAAATTCAATTTGGAATTACGCAACCGCTAAATAAGGTCCAGAACGAAAATTACGTTGCGGTCGGGCCCGTTCCCACAAAATGAACATTTTACGTGACGTCTATCGCATCATCGTCCGGCTTTTCTCGCACAAGGCGCGAAACACACCCCGGATTTTCTCGATATTCCGGGAGAAAGTGTCGAATCGGCCCCGGGCCTCGCGAAAATGATAAAATGCGAAGCGCAGTCTGTTGCGTAGAAAGGCCGGGGGCATTACTCTTTTTGCATCATCGGACGTCCTTGCGGTCGCGGGTGTTTGACCTCCGCAAGGCAGGAGGAGATCCGTGCGTGGCCAACATTTTATTATAATGGAGGAGGCACCTACACGTTATATCATATTATGCGCAAACGAAGACGGAGCCGCGGTAATTAGACGAGAAGAGATCCGCGATTTTTCCATAGGCCGCATCTTCAAATGGTAGGTATAGATAGCCAACTAACAGTCTAGTAATTAATTTCAGCAAATTTGCGCCGTATCTGCTCCAGTAATTATAATATGCAAATAAAGCTCATAATCTTCGTCCTTGAGGTGATTAAGTAAACCAATTCGCTCGTAAATTTTTGCCAATTAAGGCGTCACCGTACCACTCTCACCTAGCGCTGCCCATAACCGAGTCTGGAAAAATCGCACCCGTAAACAAGAATGACTTCGTAGAAGTCGATTTTTCAAACACCTTCGGAACATGCGAGCCCTCGGAAAAGGCGCGCTCGTGTGTGAGCGCGCAAACGGTGTTTTTATCCGCCGTGCCGGCCCGAGGATGGCGGCCTCCCGGAATGTCCCGGAGTCGCCCGGAGTTTTAATATCGCTCGTTAGCGGTGCGTGCGGTGATCGCGGGAAGATTTCCATCGAAATCCGGGCCCTCGTGGATTCCGGCTTGCGCAATTTCTCACCGTGATGGCGTCACGTCTAATCTAATACAAAGTGTGACATACACCGGTCTCGAGGATTCATTATCCCGTCAAAGGCACCAAGCGAACGTACGCGCCTTCCACTCTCGGTTATAATATTGTATATACGTGTACGGGGCTTATAATACCCAGCATCCATCCCATCTCTCGGAGATAAATAATGGCCGTAATTACGTTATTACCTAATAAATCAAGGTTGTTATTTATTTATTAGAAACTTTAATGCAAATAACAATTACGCATATACCGACTGCTGACATCGGAATTGATTCTTCTTTGAATGGGATATCAATCGCGAAATTAATAATGCCGCGTCATAAGACTGTGGAGAAAAATACCAGAAAGTAAAAAACGCACACGCTTTGTTGCGGGATCTGATCCAATCACTTTGTAATTTTCTAAACCGCTCTCATCATGCTCATAATACCCGACCGTCTCGTCTCCTACTTAATACCTCACGATTTTTTCAAAGACTCGGTGGGCAATTTCCGCATATTTATTTTAAGCGATACCATTCTTCGCAACCCTTTTCTCCTTTTCAAAGGTGAATGGCGACTTTTTCCACTATCATTTCTCGTCCTAATACTCGAAAGTACTCCATTTATTACCTGGCGACAATGAGAGGGAAAAGTCGCAATTAAAACCCGGAGTTTTAGGCCTCGAGACGGCGGCGGATATTGCCGGGCCGGACAAAGCGGCGAGTCCACTCATGGTAGTCATCATTCATTGCTTGTCTTTGCACAATGCGGCCGCAGGAAGCATGGGAAAAGTTCCGCAAACATTTCGCCTGAAACCGAGCCGGCGAAGAGAGCCCTCTGACGTGACGTAGCGCAGAGTCGTGCACGCATCAGGCCCGGACTGTAAAATTTCGCCTCTCCCATTAGGTCCCGAGTAATTGTATACAATCAACTAATTGTTCTCATTTGCCTCGGGTCGGATCGGTTTACCTCCCTCTACACGGCGCTCGCCGGTAATCACCGGCGAGTGAGGGATCCGGCATCGATCTTATTGTTCCAGTAAAGGCCAATTACCGATCGTTGCAGTTATGGGACCGAAAACGCTTTTTCGCTTTTAATAAGCCGCCGAAAGCTCGACCAATTTCGCCTTATTTTGCTCATTAACTCGACGCGTCGGCACGGTGAATAATTTATTCACGGCTGGCAGAGTTATCGACAGCGCGTCATGTTTAACTAATGACGACAAGGGCCGGATCCGCCTTTCGCCGCACGACACTGGATCGGCCGAAGAAACCGGAGGAAGAATCGACCCCTCTTTCGATCGAGGGGGCGCATTCCGGACGTTTGCGTGTAACCGCGGACCGAGTTCATTGTTCTTTTCCCGCGATGTCCGTAATATGTGAACATGCGGTTTATCCGACTGTGATCTACTGGACAGCGCGGTTCACTTTGGAAATATGCCATTGTCCTCCTGTCAACACTCAGAACTTTGCCATTGTGTGACCACACAAGTTGCACCTGAGCCACTTACCGAGCCCACGAGAGAGGAAATAAGAGCGGACCAACCCTTTCCCCCCATAACGCGAAGCGGTAATAATAATAATCGACTCGAGTGTATTAGAGAGAGTAAATCTATTTTCAGTCGGAATTAGCGGTTGTTATCCTCATCTTCGAATTAGCGCCATAATTAACAAATTGACGTTGATTTATCACCGTTACGTATACGGGAAGAATCTCGGTCCGTCACTGTACCAGCTAGGTAATAATCTCACTGAAAAATCCGGGGCTTGCAGTCGTACTAATAACTGTACAAAACGGAAAACGTCACACATATTAAAGGCCTTTCCTTAGATTGCCTCTAATAAAGCAATCAAAGTCGTTTGAAACTCGGGAATGTTAATGAGAATTAGAATCCTCTTGGGGGCGAATTGCCGGGCTCTCTCGCCGGTTTTTATTCATGTGTTGCTGTTGATGTTGGCGCAGAATTAGAGTTGGAAATGGAAAGTAAATCTTTCCAACACAAAAGGCATCACCAAACCGAAAGACTGATCGATGGGTTCAAGACGTAGGTTCGAAATCACCGCATTTCATCACGTCTGCGATTCACACCAGCGTACTATTATAATCAAAACTACGCGTCCCCACAGGCAAGGTCGTCTACCTGTTACCTAAGGAAATACCATCTGTTATGATTTTTTTGCTCCCACTGTAAACATCACACAATGCGACTCTCCTCGCACAAAAGACGGGAATCGTGAATAAGAGGACGGAATTAGGTCCCATCGGATGCGCTTACTTATTACTACACGAAAAATAAATTGGTTCCGGCTTGAAAATCGCGAGAATAATAATTAGGAAAAAAATGGCTGCGGTGGGTACCGCAAAAGCGAATTATCGCAAAACTGAACCGTTATTAGAAGATGAACTCGAGTTCATACACATAAACAACACGTACCTAGGTATTTCAAATCACCTTATGCATATTTCCCTTATTAGAATCGATATAAATCAAGCGTTCGCGCAGACGGCAGAGAAAGAAACTGCATCGCGCACAAAAAAGCAATTAACATTCGGGTAAAAGTCCCGGGCACTGATGTATTCGATAGTTGTTTGGCTTGTTAATGAACGTTCAAACGGATGATCGCTTCATCTCGTGATTCCATTCAAACGCTCGACTTTGAAATTATAATTAGACGAGGGAAATTCGTTACGCCCCTTATACACCGAAAATATGGTCCTCGACATTATACGAAATGACGTCCTAATTAGACTCGGATTCTTCCTTCGGGGGAAAATTCGAGACGTGATTATTATTCGCCGGGATCACCGGGGCGCGCAATTTCCTTGCGAGGGCGAATGGGGAAAATGCGAAGCACAAGTGCATTGTTGGTAGTCGTCGGGAGCATAATGCGTTCACATGTCGTCTCGACGCACAGTTACCTATCGCAATTAATCAATCTCGAGTCGTTATTATAGGGCCGTTGCGCGCTTTTGCCGAGGTAATACGCTCGAAATATAATTACCAGAGGGAAAAATACCGTGCGACGCCGCATCGCTCGATGATTTATGAATCGGCGTATATTAGATCCGAATACGATTTTTTTCCTTTCTTTCGAAAAAGTACAGAGCTAACCGGGCGCTAATTAGCAGGTGCAAAAGATCCGGCGCGCAATATTATAAGGGATCCGGGAGCGAAAGCTCGCACTTATCACAATCCCCCCATCAATCATCTCGCTTTTTGCAGAACAAAAAGCCTACGCGTAATAAGAATCACATTTTCCTCTTATTATAATAAAATTATTATTAAAGTAACAGATCGAGTATGAAACGGTGGATTCCTCTCTCATTAATAACGCGCAGGGAGATTTTCAGGTCAGCGAGTCTGGAGATTAATAAGTTTATATTAACTTCAGTCGGGGATTACCTACATTCCTGCTAATTAATTACAAACACTCTCACATCGCCATAATATGCGTACTACGACTACTACGAGTACTGCATATAGAGGAATGAATAATTCTCCGCCGGTCTGAATGCCGCGGCTCGAAATCTGAAGGGTCTTATTGAATAAAGCTCTCTCTCTGTGCAACTCCCACATCCCGTTACGTGTGGACGGAAATGATGGGGCGTGTAGTTGGGGGAAAAATTGCAATTTTTCCTGTTTATACCACCGGTGTGTGTTTCCGCGGCGCTCGTATTATTCTCCGCTGGTTAAACATTCATTATTATTACCCCCGTCCGTTCTGGCGGCATTAAAAATACAAAACTCGAGATATAACGTTCAACGAGGAGCGCGACAACCGCGCCGAGGAGAAAAAACCCTGATGTCTCGACGACTTCATTTATTCGTGCGCTTTTCCAGCTCGACAATTCACATTATGAAAGAGAAACATCGAGTTATTAAATGTAAAATAATGAGCGAACTCTCATGCTCGCGTAAAAAACGATCCGAACGATGCGTAATTGCCGTTTTGCGAGGAAGGAAGACACGGTACCCTTGGGGTAGTGTCGCCTTTGAAATTTATTCATAAGGCCATTAATTAACTGCCACCTTTAATGCGGCGGGATTGATATTGATATCGGACTGCATGTGTTATTAACGCAATTTTAATTTCCAGTGGTACTGTACGTATGCAGAAATTGGCCGAATCGCCCTCGGGGCTTTTCCTTATTATAATGGTCGTCCGTAAGTACCCGATGTTGGTTTTGTTGTATGTGCCCACTACAAGACGCAATATTATTAATCTTGTACCGTTCACTCGTGTATAATGGCGGTGGTCGTCGCGCCGTAAATTTAATATCACATCGCGGCCATTAAAGATGATTTAATTAAGAGGCGCCGTTATTATGTCCTTTGAACTCGACCACAATAAAACGCCGCATTGTGTAAAGTACAAGTAATGAAAATCGCTTCCCGCTTCAAGGTGGGTGAGAGGTGTTTGGAAAAATCTCGCGAATTTTCGAGTACCTACAGAGTCACGAGCCACTTTAAAAGTATCAAGCTGTTAAAAAATCGTTAGAAGCGCATAATCCTCGAGGAGTCGTATAAATTTTATTTGGGACCGTAAAACTAAAGTGTCCACCTGGGGAATTCTTCAGACCACCTGCGCGCCCTTAATGCCCACACAGCCGTGACGATATTATTTATAATTCATTTCGTGAAAAATATTCGAGGAAAAGCGGCGCGAAATGACTGATGATGATGGAGATAAAGCGATGATTGCTTCTTCTGTGCCACACATCATAAACACACAACGGAGAGTTTTCGTCGGGCGACGTGATTCTATGGGGCTGAAGGATTGCAACGTCCGATATTGAATTGAATGTCTTTACAAATTTACGACGGCATATTGTATTTACCCGGCGCTTCCTCTTCATTTCACCGGCAGAGAACGAACAACCGACGTCCCAAGTCGCGGAGCAATCGGCGGCCCATGAGCCGCCATCAATCAAACCACCGGATCCGTTTTTCCCTCGCGAAACAAAAAGACTTTATTATTTCGGAAAGACGAGATTTTCCGCTCCCTCGCGATTTATGCGGCGAATATACGGTCAACGTCCAGGCACTTTTGCTCGAAGCTCGGTATGCACATACATGCGGCTCGTGGGACGAGCTTCGCGAAGCCACTTATCTTTCCCCGGATTAAGTCCGACCATGCACACAAAGTTCCGAGTTCTGCCCGGCACCCCACGCAACCTTCCGTAGATAGGTTAATCAGTTATCGCACCAGAGAGACGCTTGTTTTAATTAACATTTTCAAATAAAACCCACACGAGCACCCGAGGAGAAGGCGAACTCGTCTTTCCCCGATGCCAAGTCGAATCCGGACCCGTAACCGTCATCGGCCCATCCTGCACCGTCCCGTATAACACAACGAAAATGATTAATCGCCATCGTCGTATTTAATTATATTCCAAGATGTATCGCGTTTGCTCGACAGTTTTCTAATAATGGGCGGCTTTCCCTCTTCGCTCGGTGCTCCCATTATTAATTTATAGCACGCGGGCAAAAAATTTCTCTGAAACGGTGAGCAGGAAGTAAACCAGATGCTAATAATAATTCCGTTCATCCCCCGAGAGCTATACACGACGGCCAAGTATTTGCCCTCGTTCGAAATTAAAAACTCAAAAAAAATATTCGCGTTTTAAAAATGAGACGGGAATATACGGGGGAGAGTGCCGAAAAACGGCCGTGCGTATTTACCCATCGCGAACGCGACTGAAGCCGCCCGGAAATTATACGTTGTGTTTATGATGAGCACACCGGAATACCGAAATACATCAGCACAAGTATATGGAAAATGATATTCCCAGTTTCCAGTTGCATAAATGGAAATTCTATTTGCGCTATAGTACCTAGCCTTTACGTACGCGGATTCGTTTTCGGCCGGATCGGAAATTGAAAACGCAATCGCTACTGCACCACCGACGAGGCCCCGCAAAATTAAAACCGCCACTTTCGACCCAGTTCCTGTAATAGTTGGTAATTTTCGTCCTCGATAAAAACGGCCTATTGGGTTCGTGTCAAACGGGCCTAATGGAGGCTCTTTCGTGAGAGGTGCCGTCACATAAATAATTAATCGAAATCAACCCGACCGGCCATTACGCGAATCTGTGATGCAAATTCTCTCGCCTTATTCAGCGAAATACTCTGGCTGCCGGTAATTGCACGAGAGGAGACCCAGATCTGAAAAAGACGTGTGCGTGGGATCTTGTGACGAAAACTGTATTATCGATAGCGAAGAGAAGTTGCGCGCTTCTGGGGATATAACAGACTGCACCATCTCGCCGTAATATAGTACGTCTATATTAATGCCCGGCCTCCGGGGCTAATGCTCATAATGTTGGATTTTTGACGAGATTAAAATAATTATCGCATAAATCGTCCCGTGGTGGACAGACGGTAATAATTAAGTAATTAATTACAGTCAAGCCGCCGCCGTAATTGATTCGATCTGAGGTGCACCGTACGGTTGCAGTGGGCGTGGGCCGGAGCCGGCGAAAAAATCAAAATCCGGTTAGTTTTTCACTTGGTTCGAGTGAGAGTTTGTCGCCGGCCCATTGTGCAGATGCGTTCAATTACCGCGATTTGTTTACGGCGAACGCGACATGACGCCAATTATGTCCTCATTACTCTCGCTACGATATTTCCCGAGTTATTACCTCCATTTTCACCGCTCCGCGCGTTAATTTGAATGCGAGAGTGCGGCGCCCGTCCGGTAATACACACGCACGTCGAACGGACGGCTGCAGAGTAAATAATCACACGCAACAAAGCCCGTCCGGCGTGATTGAGCCCCCGTTGACGGCAACTTTTCCATCATTCGACCGATAACCGAAATCCGGTGATTGCCGACGCCGAGTCCGGGCATAAGTCGTCGGAATTGCCCACAGGTACATACGAGCGTGAACGGATAAAAAGTCGGCGCATATGTTGTCATGTAAATCAGGGACGCGTTTAATTAGGAGCCGGATCGCAATCAAGATTAATTGAAAATATCTATACGCGTTCGCCTTGTTGGCCGGTTGGCTGATGGCTCAAAGGGGAACGAAATCGGAGCCATTACGCCGGATTACCGGAAAATATTCAGCCACTTTCAGAGAGCGTATCCGAACACGTATATAGGATGCGTCGTCCATCAAATTAGATGCAAAGCTCGCTACGTCACGCAAAGTCCTCAGCCCGACGAATTAATGCGGCAGCAAAACAAGTTTTATATGCATTTCCACTACCGATGTTGCGGCGCGCTGTTGTACCGACTCTCTGTCGTAGGTACGTCGATAATATATAAAACGGTTCGACGTTTAATGCCGGTTTACGGCGATCGAGTCAAAATTTCAATTTCCACGTTCGCGTTCGATGAATGATGCCGTTATTGAGATATGATAATAATTGCGTTCGCGAGGAAATAAAACTTTGTAACCACAAATTGTGGCAAGTGAAAACTATTCACGGAATGTGTCTGTTATTTTCAGATGCACCTAAGCAAGAAATTGACTCGGAATGGAATTTATGACGTCTCCTTTATGCCGTCTTTCTGCATACGGAGCGCGGTGTAAACTTCGGATATTAGTTGGGTCATAAAACTGCACTCTATACCCACATACAGCACACACATCGCGAAACCCCGGAGCTCTCGCAAGACTTTATCTCTTTTCAGGACGATCTCGACGACGGAAGATCCAAGAAAGTAGTGATGATGATAATTAGCCCGAAAAATCGGGACGCTGTAATTTCCGAGTAAAGATTGTGATGTGGTCGCGGTTCGGCCCTCTGTGCGCTGCAATTTATACCGGCGATTGTTGTATGGGAGCCAATTAGTCTCGTCCTATACCCGGTTGAACTGCATATTGTTCGCTCTTGCAACGAATGTACAGTTAAAAGTAAAACTATTAGATTGTTTATCCAATTATACGATGCTAATTCCGGAGCAGTTCCACGACAAACTAACGGATATGCGCATAACTTTTACATTCGTTCGAGGACGAGACCTTACAAGACGCTATCCTTTTCGATGCCAATTTATCGGACCGGTCCGAATTTCTATTATGGAATTTTTAACGCGATCAGTCCTCAAAATAATCGCCTCGATCTCCAGCCAAAGGACGTTGAACTGATTCGCAATCCCAGTTCTCGAGACTTTATAGAAAATCACTGGAAGAGACTGAGAAGCAGAAGAAGAAGAAGAAGAGAGAAATTTGTCGTTTCCCTCGATCCGGACGTCCCACCGGCATGTACCTTCGTGATGGTGCAATATGCATTTTGTCGTGCACGACTGCATACTGCAAATCTTCAAGAATTGGGTGCAAGTCTTTCTTCACATGACTAAGTTCTAAGCTATATCGCCACAAGAAAAGAATGAGGCGCACAGTTCAATCACGTCCGGCCTTTTTAGTTAGCCATGGCTTCGTGAAATAACTCCTCGTTGTAAACATCCTCTCCTCTCTCTGTTATACGAGTATACCTGTATATCCGAGCCGACTCGCATCGAAAAAGTTTGATGAATAGTTTTCTCCGGGCCGTTTTTATCCTCTCTTCGAATAAGAGAGAGAGACGTATACGTACCTCTGCATTGTTTTCCGGTGGGTGCCCGGAAAGGCCGCCGCAGTACCGGAATCGCCCTTCCGGACCCGGTTCCCACACTTCCGAACCCGCCCGAAATCATCCTCGTTCGTGCCGGAGAGATACGCGTGTGAAACCAAAAGTGGAAAATCGTCGGTAATAACGGGCGGCGCACTCGTGAATCGCTCACGGTGCGCCCCGCACAACAGATAAATCCGCTCGGAATCAGCGAGAGTGCACCGAAAGCGATATTTAATGAAATTATGACAGCGGCATGATTGAAAGACGCACGGCTCGATTCGCATCGCGTGAAAATCCGATGAATAAATACGTCACGATCGGCGCATAATATAATCGAAACCGGCCAATAATGCATGGCCGAGGAGGCACAACCGGTAACGGAGCGCAATCATCCTCGGCCGGATCCGATCGTTATTGAAACGACTCATTCCAGACACTTTAGGCGATACCGCGAGAGGCGCCGCCATATGGTCACGGAAAATGTCTCATTTCCGACTCCCTCAATCAAAAATTCCCGGCGAGGCATGTGAATGCGGGGTCAATGAGGTCCGGTGGAGCAATCTGGATGCGCGCATTATGCGCACAGACCGCCCGGAGCCAGCCCTGCCCGGAATTGGACTCCGCGCTATGAATATTCAGAGACAATGTGAACGACTTGACAAAACAATAAGTGAAGGGAATAGTCGGTGCAGATGACGCGTGCTTTATGCGACGCCGTATTATTGTGGTATACGATTTTGCTCCAAAAACTCGAGAGAAAAATCGCGGCGACAGCAGGAAATATCGCCACCGGCACACCGAGTATCCTCGCGAGAAAAATCCCAACATTCTCCACGGATGAGTCGTCGTCGGATCCGAATTAACGATTTTCATGGTGCAATGTAATTGCTTGACTTGTTCCGTTAATAAATAAATAACTGATATCTTCCAGGGATGGGTAGATGTCTGGCGATTTGAAAAATTTTCCACAATTTAATTACATTTGAAATCACCATCAAATTATCCGTATACGCCGGCTCGAAACGCAACCGATCTGGCGTTTCCGTCATCATTACTACGCGAGTAATTAAATTCGAACATAATTATTTCCATTCTTCGAATAACTGTATTAACTGGATCTCGCCTCTCCGACTGATACACTACTAGAGGGAACGCACGCGATTCGCGATATTATAATACAATTCGCCAAGTTTATTAATTATTGTCAAAACGTAAGACGACTGGATTGCGGTGTGCAACAATCCGACAGATATCTTTCCGAATAGACGACGGGGCCTTACGGACCATTAATTCCGAAAGACAACGCAAACACGAGAGGCTGCAGCGGGAGAGCGAGACGTGACCGCCGCACTAAACCCGCTCGAATTCGGCTCCGGAGGAATAAAATTATTCAAATGGAAGAGCGTTACGACCCGTTTATTAACGTCAACGGTAATAACGCAACAAAACACACACATCGCCCTGATATCATCGCGATGACCGCATTTTCGCACATTAGGAGCTTTCCGCGGATTTTGCCTGGATCTCTTATTGAAAAATTTCGTGCGGAGGCGACCGGACGGCAGCTGGTGGATTAACCGTAGTTTTCGATTTTGCGCCGTCATATGCATTTATTATAACTGTCCCAGGCGAATAACGGACGGTACTTTATGCATCCGGATTGGAGAAGAGACGAGACGAGGGTTGAAATCTCTCCATCCGATATATACAGGGTTTTCATTCAAGTACGGGCACCACGTGACCTACTGAAAGTATGCAACCCAACTTACATCATACGCGTAACGAGCATACTCCGTGTATTAATAAAATCGGAAACAGCCAAATCAAACCATTAAAATTGAAGAACGCTGGTGGTTTTTGAGCAATCAAATGTTTCTGCACTTCTTTAATGGGGTGAGGTCTGAAGTATTCAAAATCTTCCGTCAATAATGACTAACATAAATTATCGAACGGAATATTAGAAAACTGACCCCACTGGTGACTTTGTCACGAATATTACTAAAAACAACCCAAAAACTACCCATATCCCTGAATATGTATAACAAGTTGCCTAACTAATGGTCACGTGGTGCCCGGGCATTAATGAAAGCCCTGTACAATAAGGTGATTTTTAATGGGGAAATGCGTCATTTCGATGGGATCTTCTCGGCGTTAATGCCATCGAGATGCGAGTAGGTGGAGGTGCCGCAATGCGCGCCAGCGGGCGGCTTCCTGGAGACACGTTCGCCTGCTGCATCATCGCGCCGGCGAATCTGTGCAGTCGTAAAAGCGAATGTGGCGAGACGGCGGAATGCAAGCGAGCATTTCGTTATTCCTACGTGAAAACGTCTTCTTGTTATAATTCTCTGGCGGTTATTGTTTATCGGCACATTTGCCCGCGCTCACTCGAGGCCGACCGACGTTAATGGCCGCCGCGTGCCCGTAATGAAATCGAAAACGCGTCCACCTGAAGGGCCCCCGGGAAAACTCCGAATTAACTACCGCATTATGCCCACGTAAATCACACCGCACATCCGACCGTAACCGGATCCGCTCGAAATTAAAAGAGCTTCCTCGGGAACTATCGTGACGATGATCCCAGGATTGTTCCCTAAGTGAATGATGACGGGTCTTTTGACAGGCGTTAATTTCGGGTCGTAATGGTAATAATGACGAACCGTCATCGGCGGAAAAATAAAAAAGCGGGAAACAATGGCCCCGAACGCAATCTTGCAGTAGCCGGGAGCCGTTAAAGCAATTAATCATGAAATCAAAGCCATCAAGCGGATCAAAAACCAGGCGAAGCATTAAATTTTATTACCGACGTCGTTGTTCGTCCGTTTCGTTATAAGTCACAAGTATTGTGCGCACCGGAGAAAAGCCGGGAGGAGATCCCTTTAATAATAATTACTCACGCACAGTTCATTTTTATTCAATTTAATTCAATATGATGGATCAAGTGGAAAAGGTAAAACCGTCATCAACAACATCTGTCTCGGGTCTCGAGTGCGAAAGCGAAAAAAGCCAATTTTCTCCACGAGATCCTAATCGTCGCAATAATACACAACTACCTACCGAGAGTGAAGAGAGTGTGTCATAATTACGGGAGATGGAAGAGGCGAGTGATAAACGACTTGATGGAGGCGAGTCGTGTTACTAAAGTGAAATTAATTATTGCTCCAACAAATGAAATAATCGCTGATTGATCGTTTACAGATCAATCGAAAAATCTCGCTCGTTTAGCATTCATCACGTTAATAATTAGCATAACTGGTGTCTAAATCGTCGAGGTGATTGCCTATAACGAGCTTCTGATTACCGATTCCGCATAGAAAAAGAGCTTCCCGTCAGACGATGGGCGCGGAAATGGATAAATTCTCCTTTTGATCCCGAGTGTGCAATTGAATCGGATCGAAACCTTCCGCATATTTATTATACCCACACTGTATCGGGATAGTTAGTGGCCATCGAAAAAAGTCCAAATCGTTTCGCGTCGACTCTAATTGCGCTCTCACCTGAATCGATGGGTTCATTTATGAATAATTCGAACCTCCGCCGAAGATTATTGCTTTTCCTTGTTTGTTTTGTCGTCTGGTGGAAAAATAAGACGTCGTGACAACAGCTGGCGAGTACCGTAAGTTTAATTTCGATGCTTTTATAAAGTACACGCCGAGCGTTTATAAATGCAAAGGCGAGGGCTGCATTTGCGCCTCCATGAATGAGTTATTACGGTAAACTTTCCCGGTGCTGATGCTCGGATCGCAACAATAATGATCACCTTTTCAGGTGCGGAATGCGTGTAAACGTCCTAGAAACGGAAAGCGAAATCCCGATGCAGAATCTCCGCTCGCACATTCATTATTATTATTAATAAAAATCCTCGAAATGAGGAAAGTCGGGAAAAACGAAAGTGTCAGGTGCAGTCTTCGGGTGAAACAATATGAAGCGGTCTAACTGAAAAATATATCATTTCGCATTCGCGGTCTTATATTACGGTTGCGTACGGCGACGTAATATGTCGGCGCCTATAAATTTGCGTTAGCGAAATGTCGCTTTTCGGCGGCGCGTAGGCACGAAAGGAATTTTAAAAACTCGTGCGATTTCCGCACCCGAATGTGTAATAATATGGACCCCGAAACGCGGACACACGTACGCAATAATTCGTGGCGACCGGACGAATTAAAGGGCCGCGCCACGCCGAGGAAAGGTTTTATGGACGTAACGAATGGGCCGGCGATTTCTCACTTTGCTGCTACGTAACCGAAAATCCCGGCAGAATTAGCACCCATGGAAATTCCAAAGTCTTCCGGGTTGTTGATATGTCCACGTGATCGCCGATTGATAAAGATTGATAGATTCTTCGGCCCGTGCGATTGAGGCGAATTACATCTTTACCATTCGCCGCCCAGTGTTCAATCATTGAGTGAGGACAGCCGTAAAATTCGCTTTATTTCTGCGCGGCTTTACTTCCGCAGAGCCGGGCCATCGTCGATTCGGAGCCTCGATGATAAACCGAAATTACGACCGGAAATAACTTTTCAATTACTTCAATTCGATGCGTTTCGCAGACGATAATGTACGAAATTGACCGTGTGGGTGGCTACTAACGATCGAGTTTTGCGGAAAAAAGCCCCTGCGCTTACCTAAGCGCGGCTATCTGGCGTCTCATACACCGGCCGGCCCGTTTGGAATATTAAACGCGCATGCGGCCCCCGGAAACCCGCTTTTATCTACAATTGCACATTCAAGACCGCCCTGAATTTCCCTTTGTTGAATGCATTCGCCTGATTTACAATAATTGGAGAGTCATGTACGCGGCTATCTCTCCAATATAGCGAGAGGACGCACGATAAAATTCGCAGATACAACACAAAACCGCACCGAACCGGGGCGAAAAACGCCCGAAAAACGACCGAAAGCTCCAAGCTCACGCCTATGACGACGAGGAAAGATTGGATTATTTCTTCTTTCATTGTGCTGGCCATAAATGAGCGATCCGGGACCACAATGGCTCTATCGACGTTGTGAGCATCACTCCCATGCAGCCTCCGATTTAATTGGTGTTTAGACTTTAATTGGCATGTCTGCCGATTCATACTTTTCAAACAGGACAAAACCTCTCGCATCCGAGTAACTACTCGTCATCATTTCCTCACACGGAACCCATGTTTCAGCCGGCATCGCAAAGATTGACAGTAATGGTATACATGATGCGGTAGGTGACTGTGTTACCGCTATTGCGACTATTCTTAATTACGGACAAGTAGCGAAATAATATGCAAACGGTACGCGCTCCATATCTGTCCCAGAGGAGTAATCGTCTCGTGGGTAAACAATTTTTCGAAAATAATCATCGTCGATGCCGGATGCGCGACAGAAGTTTATTAGGCTTTAAGTCAACTGCGCCACATTCGCAACAATTTATCGACCAGACACCATCCGTGAGAATCTATTTGTATTACCTCCTCGGCTACCAGCCGAGAATTTCAAGCGAACACTTAAATAATCGAACCGAAATTCTACACTCTACCCTTATTAGCGTAACGGATGGGCGGTCGTTGTCGTTTTTGTGTGCCCGAAAGATATTTCATTGCCCCATCCTCGACTCGTTATATAAATCAGAGGGCACATCGCCAACAGGACCCGCGTCCTGCGGAACCGCGCCTCTTCCTGACGGCACCCCGGTTTTTCTTTGTGCTCCAGGAGCGGCTCCCTCTTTCCTCAATTACCGACAGGGAGAGGAGTGTTGTTGATACTGTAACGTGCCCACTTGATGGTCCCCCCGGCGCCTCCATCTCCACCCCTTTTGCTTTTGACGCGAACCGGATCGCGCATCCCCCGTGTTGTTTACCCTGGCACCTGATTAGCGCAACCCCACCGCAGCAATTACCACCCCTCTGAAGCCCGTTATTTACACACAATCAAAGGGCACGGATTAAATCCCCGGATTCGATCAGCCGCCGGAATCTTTGTCGCGGACCATTGAGCCGGAATGACACGCATCGTGGCCCTTTCGGGGTATATAACCCCCAAAAATGTCATTCGAAATCAGTATAGTTTTATACAACTCAGTAAACCATCATGGCTCTGTTCAAGATTTTACCGTTCATTACCACCACCTGCGAGGATAGACCGGAATTACCGATCGAGATGTGGGTGATGATTTTGAGGCTGCTGGATCCGAAAAGTTTACTTGTGGCCATCAAAACTGACCGATTTTGGATGGACGTGTGCCGAGGAGATTCCGTTCTGAAGAGGGGAATTCGCAAACACATCAAGGAAGAAGAAAGAAGACGCCAGAGGGAGGAGAGAAACCCAGGATTATTGACCACTGTCTTGAGGCAGAGTACCGACCCGATGACCACTTTTGGAACCACCAACAGGAAGAAGACTGTTGTTCATAGACAACTCAGGGAGGAAGTTCCCGTCGAAATTCGTGACCAATTCGGGACCAAGTACCAAAATCGAAGGATTGAGAGCAAAATCCGGACGAAGCTCACAAGCAATAAGACCGAACCTTATAGCAGGAAACACATGAGGTGTTAAATTTTTGTAATAAACTGTAGGATTAAGACGACCATTATAATTTGTGATATTTTCTAGTAGTATGTTGATTTTTGACGAGCAATAAATAAGTTGAGCTATTCCGGCAGTTTTATTTTCTCGTAGGATTTTATATTCCGGTCTGGGTTGTCGTGGGTCTGCGCAATATTGTCAGGTGTGTGTTAGGAGCTCGCTGGATTTCATTTTATAAATCGTCGGTGCGTGCTCGGATGAATAATGACACATTGTTGCCTGCGATACGAAACAATTACAATACAATACACCCGATGCTCCTTTCCTATATGTTTTATTACTCGCCCCATCAGCTCTACACGTAATTGCATAACGTAAAGGAGCCGCGCATCGTAAAGCCATTTAATACCATCAAGTGTGCGATTTTTTCGTCATATTATATAAGTAAGAGAGTACCCGCGCTATCTGGCATATGGAGGAGAGGAGGACGTTCCGACCTCCAGGGATCCCATACGATATGCAAATTCGCCTTCGATGTATTATGCAAGACCGCTCTGCCTCAAGTATAATGAGCCGTATCCAAGTAGGTGTTCCCGTTTATGAGCCTCGTGCACAATGCGCCAGTTGACAAATGGGCGCGATGCGAATTCGCGAGCTTCCATCATCGAAATCGCGGTACATTGTCTCGCGCCTGCACCGGGCGAGATCGTTAGGCGTACAGCGAGTTCAGAGGTCTTTGGGGGATGTGGGTTTGTAGAATCCGCCGAACAACGGAATACCGCGATCGTGTCGTCCTTTTTACAGTTAGCCGGTGGAATCGAACGGCCGTGTCCAAGATTTGCGGCCGAATCGGACGCATTCATCTGGCGGTACCGCATCTCATTGGCACAGACATGCCGCACGAAGATGGCCCTCGTGTGCCCATTCCCGATCCCGAAAAAGACTCGATCCGGAGGCCGCACGACGCAATAAGAAATATTATTGCGAGAGTGTGTCCGCCCGGGGTGGTCGCAATAACAGATCCGGCCGGACGATATTAATAAAGAGACCGTGAGGAAAATTACAACCGCGCAGCGACGACTAACACAGTTATCATTCTGCAAGTATCTCGGCTAGATTAGCACTTAACATTCTGCACGTCAGTCCGACATTGCAGATTAGAATTCTTCGTACTGTTATCTGCGCCGAGAAGGACGTACGTATTACGTATTATGTAAGTGGGCATACGGTCTGAAGAAAAAAGCCGTGTTTATGTTTCCCCCTAAAGGCCAACATAATCCTTCAGACTGTTCTTTATTCATCTGCACAGATCGACGAGATGTAATCGCTTCATTTCCAGCAGCGTTATTGTCGCAAATATGTGGATCGAAGTACTGCTAAATGTCCCCGTTCCTTGTATCGACATCAGACACAAAACTTCCCATACACAGTAGACAGATCCGCATTTTAACTCCTCGGGCTATCACTTAGCGTACTACTGCACGACATATGAGATAATAATTCAAATCTCCAGTCTCCTCATAATGCCAGCCTGCTACTGGACGGGGCAATCATTTCTCTTTTACGGAAAAAGGCAGTCATAAATCGGGGATTTTTAGGTACGTTCCAGATTCGCACCTGTCCTATTAGACTGAGGGCTCTTTGGCAACCGTTGAAGAGTCAGTCATGCGTGCGAAAACTCTGTTGTACGCGCACTGCGTTTAATTCTTGTTGGACGTGGTGAGCTTTTTTGGTGAAGTAATTGATCAGAACGTGATCCACCAGCAGAGCTCGCAATCGACAATCTCCTAGTATGTCTTTACCATTTGCACAAATTAACACCTTTTTACCTAGAAAGTATTTTTACTTGTGGCACGGTGAAAGATTCGATTATTTGAGGGAGGTTTCCGGGTGGAATGCATCCGTGGGAACGGCGAGCGATACCGCTACATTCGTACCGATGGAAATTAAAATGGAGAGCTTTACGGCAATCCGCAATGACCCAATTAAGAGGAAGAGAGCTTTCTGGTGATGTGTGGGTCTGCGTGGGAAAATGCATGCGTAATGCACGACGAAAAACTCTATACGTCGACGATCCGGCTATGGCATTAATATTGATATTGTGTTCATGCATGGTACGGCTATAAGGCTAAGGCTGTTCGGTTCACACACTTCATGAATATTAAACTACAAAAGTGCGGAATTATAAAGCCCCGTCCGATGGCGCGCAGTCTTAAAATATTATGTTGATCATACCACTCACATAATATAATACTCTTCTATGGGTATAACGTTTATACCGGGTACTGGATGTGCGGAGAAGGAGAGAAAGAGTTGCATGCATTAGAAAACAATGAATAATTGAAAATGTTACGCCATTCAATGCGCAATATCGCATAAACGTCACCGGACTTATTTAAATCGTCCCAACGTCTGCGCTTGTGTGCACACCATAACGCGGAATAACGATGTGCTAAGGCAGATAAATGCGCTGGATTTATGCACCGAACCGAGCCATAACCTACGCCACTCAAACATGCCCAACGCATATGTATGCACATGCCCAACATGGTATGGCATCCGCCTCATTGTCCCATCATAACTCCGGCGGGACAAGCGCGCATATGGACGCACGCCGGCCGGTGGAACTCCGGACTCCGGGGGAAAGTTTCGGGGCCGCGCCGCATATCGCCGCATCGGATCGGATCGCGATAGCGCAAAGTCCTAAGGCCGGTCCCGCTAGGGGCTGACCCCGGGACTTTGTCCCACTTCGAGGACGGAGGGTCACCTGTGACCTCGCCGAACACGCCAGATATAAACACCGGCCGCCATGTATTAGCGGTCGTATAAATTAGACCATTGCGGAGGTTCCGCTTCCTTATCGGGACGCGATTAATGCACTCTGCCGGAAAACCAGAAAATTTAATTGTCGTGCCGCGTCCAATAAACCGACCGGTACGGGACGCATTTTTCTCCCGCCGAACGACCGTGGAACTGGGTTAACCGCGATTCCACCGGAGGCTCCCGGGGCTTGATTAATAATAATTTCAGGGATCGAGAGCGAAATTTCCCGGCCGACTTTCGATTTCGTCGGCGGCGCGTCACCTGCGAAAGATGACGGGGGGCGAAATCGTGATGATTGCTTTATTGAAAGCGGTAAACTTCCATACCGCAACTCGTGCTGCCGCGCTTCTGCGGCATCCGTACACCCGGTGTATATACGGTGCACTCTGCGTACACACGCCGAACCGAAGACGTCGCGACTGTACGAAAACTTAATTGAATTTTCATTGTATTCAACCCGTGCACCTTTAAATTAGGTATTGTGTGCACAATTCCGAAATTTATTCCGTGAAAACGGCTCCGTCTCACTCCTACTCGCTCCTCGGCCCGTCTCTCCATTTAATGCCATTATACACACAACACAGCGTGTAACGCTTTAATTATACCAAAAGATTTCCTGCACTCTCGACGGGTCACTGCACCTGCTGTAGGTACGATGCATTTTACATAACTAATTTCAGTTCGTTATAGTCCGGGGAAAAAAACTCTGAAATTTGATCATCTTTAAGTACCTCGTTCGAGCGCTATCGCCATAACGGTGCTCGATTTTTTCGAATCTCCTTAATTCTCCCCATAATTGCCTCATTTTATTTCGCCGGTTGACACCATGACTATTGGATTTAGACCAGAAAGAGTATCTGTATCGTAAATGATTTTTATACCCGATGGCCTTTTTTATTACAAAGAATCTTAACAGCTTTGTTCGAAATGTGTACCACACCATAAACGATAGGCATTTTCGCCGACTTTTTCAAAACGTAATCGATTCGGTGATGCAAAAGCGCGATGTCAGACATATGGCATCGCGGTCGAAATACAATATATTATGGATTTATTTACGGCCGATTAAGACGCGGACCGTTCACCGTCACTTTTAGACAAATAACGTTCGCATTGTGCTCATCTCTCGGTCCGAACGAGGCCCGGCAGCTGTTTTATGTAAATTTTTCAATTCCTGTAGGGATCCCGAACGGTAAGGAACATTCCGCAATTAATTAACCTCATCACTGCAATAATGAATATTAATAGATATTTTTTGCCGCATTAAAATTCTAGACATTTCGAGTGATGGGGGGATCTCGATTCTCGAGAGTCATCACAAAGTAACATGATAGTCGTCGGGCATTAGAGTTTAAGGCTAAGTAGCTCATTATTTTTACAGGTGCTTTTACCGTTCGCTTCGATTAATTTTGGTGAAAACGTCCCATTTCGTACTAAAACTTTTTGCGATCATCATCTCGCCGCGTTTAGTAATAAAAACGGAATAATCCCCTTTGATGATGATGGGCGAACCATCATAAACCGAATTCTCACCGGACGGTACTCGAGATAATCGTGACTTTATTCGCGCTCGCGCTCTCTTATGACTCTTGTGAGTACCCGCAGCACAAAGTAGAGCATTATCTATCCGGTCTTTTATGTAATGATGATAAAAATGAGCTCGAGACTAACGGTTCAGCTAGCACCGATTTTTTCGGGTTTGAGAAAAGCGCGCATTTAATTAAGATAAGACGGTCGTCCTCTCGCGCCGGCATATCGGTACCTTAAATCTGGCCGACGTTCGCATTAATCTTACTTTCTTGCGTTTTTGTGTGTAATTGCAGGTACCGTTTACATTGTCCGAGATTCCGCTGTTTACACCAGCTTCTTGAGCTCTGACCTCGACCTCGCACCAGGCAAATATTCCGCTCCCACAGATCCCTATAGACGATATATTTATTTAGCCCGGTACTCTTCTTCGGCCGTTACTTATTCAAATCCGCCCACGACTGACAGACCCAATTTGGAAGCTCGCATATACTACATCAGACACCCAATTAACCCACTTAACACCCAAAGAGAGGACTCGACGAAATTTCGCCTTCATGAGACGACCACTTACCAGTTGTAAGAAGAATCATGGAGCCGAACGGCGAAATCGCGGGGTCACCGATCGTCCCCATTCCGATCGAAGAGTACCGAGGTGTCTTATGGCGTTATCCCGTTGATCCGTCCCGTTAAAGTTTTTACCGAAATCGTAAAAATATCTAATCGGACGAATAGAGTCGCGATTTTTACGCAGTCACGATGACGCCGATCCCCGGTGGGGAACATTTCCCGAACATTTCTATCACCGAGAGAGAAACTAATTAAACTGCGAGATTAATTGAAAATTCTCGGTGGCCGGGAGGGCGGCACAAAAGGTAGGCGCGTTTTTAACGCCCCATCGAGATCGCTCGACGGGACTCTCGGCTAATTATTAAAAGCCCGCGAGAGCATCTCCCCTTCAAAAACCCACCACATTAACGGCGACCTAACCGACATAATAATGATGATTAATAAATGAAGACCGGAAACTAATTTGATAATCAAAAGTCTCTTGTCATTTCAGGATGATGCTGCTTTTTAGCCTCGCGGTAGCCACTACACTATCGCTCAACAAGTAATTGCCGGGTATTAATTACGTAACTATCGAGGAGTAATTGGATTGATCAGCCACCGGTGTGTGCTCTGGAATTGGTCTGAATTGTGTGTACCTGAGAGAGAAGGCGACAAAGTAATGATGGCCATCGAGATTTTTTCGAATAAAGACCTGGGTCGTTTCGGAGCGATCGCCAGGAGATAACGGCTCAACTACCTCCGGTGATGTAGTGGAATTACCGCGTCACAACCCCGTCGAGTAAAAATCCTAGAAAATATTTCCCATAAGTGTGCACAAATATTCAATCATGATTTACATCGCGGCGCTAAATTAAATTGAAGGAAATTAGCGGTACTTTATGTTAATAAACCAGATACCGATAAATAATAAGCGTTCGATGATAAAAGCCCTCACTTGGCTGGGTATCCTGAATTTCATTTTTACGCGCGGAGAGAGTCCGTTGACCGTGACTAAAGGCCATTCGAATGTTAATTGATGAAAACCCCGTACATGTGATGACGCGGCGTTTCCATACGCGCTCATCGGGTTATCGTGTGCGAAAATCGTCGATCTCGTATATGGGGAATCTCCAGAAACGGAGGAGGAGGCGGCCCGGAGGCAAAACGCGATTAGACGTTATGAAGTTCCAGTGTCAACGGCGGAGATTGCCGTTCACTTTCGGAACGAACGATGGCACTTCACACCTACAACAGAGAGTGCGACCTCGTCCCGGCGTCTCCCGTAACGCCATTACCGTCTTAACTTAACGTAACGGAGAGAGAGTGCTTTCGTTCACAACGCGAAGAGATCCTGCAGGAGCTTTTGCTCTTCGCCGGCACGCATAAATCGTGGAAAGCGCGATTTTATTGAAAGCGGGAAATGAGGCGCCTGAAAAGGAAGCGGCTAATTAGCGGTCGGATCCTGTGGCAGGCGGGCTCGCAGGAAAGAGCACGAATATGGTAGCGACTTTACCTACCGCGCATAGAAAAATGTCTCGGGAACTCGTGTAAATAAAAGCCAATTATGCGGTTACGTACACTTCGCGCGGAGGTCGTACATCACTCCAGACCACCTAATTAATTCGTGAGCCGGTAGCGGCGTTATTAATTTCGCCAGACGTAATTCCGATTTTTCTTACAAGCCAGTATACAGGGTGCTCCACAGCAAAGGTAAAATTCCCTGTTTTGCCTTCTAATTTTTCATTTGGTTGACACTTATCGCGGGGCACTCTGTACATGTCGGGCGATTTATGGGTTTGGTCCGCCCCTGACCATTTTAGACCCGGACCGATTTATCCGTACCATCCGATAGAACCATTTGCATTTAAATTTAATAACGATTCCGCCGTCCGAACGGCTCGATGGCACACTTAATTCGCATTGATCGCGTTAACGGCTCGTATACATGTTATACGTTGGGCACTTTTCACGGCAAAAATCGCCCTCTCGCATAATAACGTTTATTTCGTAGGTAATGGGCGGGTAATTGCACGTTAGCGCGGCGCAATAATTACGCATTTATTATTGTACAACGCTCTATAAACCGAGAGCGTACTTACCTGTACTCGTATTATGCGTATCTCGAGAAAAATCGCCGACGATCTGAAAGCGGTTTGACGTTGAGTTGTGGAGCACATCGGATAAAATAATAGATGTTAACCTGATGTTGTTGTCTGCTTTGTTTGCATCGTAATTGATATCACTTTTTGCCCTCACCACTCTAATAACGATAACGGGAGAGGATTATTTCATTAAATCCAACAATGACAGAAAAACGAACGACTAGACTAATTCGCGTCTTTGTCACGATGATCTCCATCTAATCCCACGATCTGAATTAAACCACTCTGCGAATAAAACAACAAAAAGAACGGGTTAGCGATTTTCGGATATATCTAGGCATAGTTAAGTGGATTAACTTCTGCGCGAACTCGGCGTAATTCTGCCATCCCCCTCGAGAAAGTGGTGAATTAATTTAATTGCCGTTTGCAAGCACGTGCAATAATTGCCGGCGCGCTGAAAATGCAATTGTCTACAATGAACTTAATTCTAATCATTTTGTTTGTGTTTGCGCCGACCCCGGAATGGACCGGATAATTGCACCATCAGCCCGTGTTCTTCTGGCACATTTCGTACGGGAGATTCATATGGAATTATAAAATTTTCGCCGGAAGCCGACCATAACATCACGTTTGGTACGAACGAGCCAGTTTAATTTGAATAACACCGCACTCTATTTTTCCATCGGACGGTCGTAAGGAAATTACAGAGGCGAATCGATTGGGGAAAAAACGGCAACCAGTTATATTAACAATCAAGATCCCATATAAAGTGAAAGAACGTGTAGCCATAAAGGAATCCGTTTGTTCGAAAGTCGGAAATAATTTCCTCCATGGCTTTTAATAAAAATGGTTATTAAATGGGCATCATCGTTATAACAATTCGCGTGACACGGCTAGGGCTGTGCCACATTCGGGCGGATTACAATCCGTGGGAAAAACGAGATTCGAATTTAAAAACCGTCGATTTTCTCTAACGTTATTCAAAACATCACCGAAAATTATTTGATAATGATCGTGAAATTTGTAAACTCTTTTTAATGAGCGTGGTTAACGCGACTCCGACTCGGCGCATCAACAATCCTCGAAAAGAACCGTTGTATCACCTCGTGTAATAACAAAACTAATTATCGTCATTACGTCTCGCCGAAAATACGAAAATTTCGCCAAAATCGCCAGATTCTCATTGTTAAATGAACAAAAGCCCCGCCAGAACCACAATTTATTATCGTATGGTTACACAATGTCGGTACAAAGTAATTGTTATTTCGGAAAGAGCGTGAAATTCGATTTTATCCTATCTAACTGTACCGGATCCATGCAACGACGATCGAAAAAGAAAAGACCGGAGAAAAAAAACGCAATAAATCTAATCCGTAATTGACGTTATTACCGGCCATTACTGACAAATGAGACAAATAGTTCGTGACAGGATTTTCGGAGGTCCTGCGTAGTTATTGCGGCAACAATGATCCGATCGACATTATAACGGGACACAAATCTCGCTCATCTCAGTGGGAAACCCCGTGAATGCAGCCGCATCCTTTCTCTAAAAATAATTCGTCTCGTTAATAAAATATAATGCAGCCAGCCAGCCGATGGCGAAACATACGCGGAAGCTCGACTGTGATAACCCCTTAATTACTCGTATACCTTCTTCGAGTGACATGATGCTATCTCCTGAGAATATCGAATCACATTAAAGTTTATATTTTAATGAGACATCGGTGGTTATGTCGTGTACGCACGTAAGTCGACCCATTGTTAAAGCGACTTCCTGATTAGACCGGCGCTCTTAATTTTACTTAGGTACTTGAATCTCGTTATTATATCGGAAAGACGCGGATTTATTCGCCGACCTCGATCATTTCGGGAGGGAAAGCTCCTGCAGGAGTTCGGTGATGTACGGCTTTGGCTCTCTGGAGATCAGCGCCTGCGGGGGTTGTTACCGCCGGTGCGGTCTGTAAAAGGGAGAAGGCAATTTGCGTGCGTGACTACCTCCCCTTATTAGCCCCGTTTCATTTCCTGCCCCGCCGCCGATATTTCACCGCACACACGAGACCCGATATCGGCTCGTAAATCCGCCCCGGAACCCCGGAAAGGAGCGTCCACATCGTGTAATAATGCATACTTTCGATTTCGCTAATAATTTTCGATCTAGCCAATTCACGAAAACGTCCAGGGGCGTCACGACGATAGAGTCGACCGCAAAGAAAGCGCCCCGGGCGGCGGTCGGTAAAGCAGTTCGCGAGATTTTTAGATTCGAACCGTGGCTGTTGACCCGCCCCTCGAGTTTTCTTCTTATTCTTCGTCCGCGAGCGAGAGGAAGAGCTTTGACCCCGGCCGCATAATGCCCGAGAGGGTGGCCGAAACCGCCCTCGGCCGCCACTTCCCTCATACACCGGCATAATGGAAACCCTCCGAGTACTTTCTCCCGCTCCTCCCTCTTTCAAATTTGTGTATAAAATGCGGAAAACGTTAATTTATTTCGCATTCAAGGCGAAACGTTATCATTTCGAAGGGGAGACGTGTCTCATTAAGCGTTTTTATTTGGGGAGAAAATGTTTGCTTTTAATTACGGGGGCCTCTGGCATTGATACCGCCCCTTCGCCTTCGCCCTGTACAATACCGGGTGTTTCGATAAATCGCCCCCGGACGCTTTCCGCTCGAGATTGTGAATATTCGAAGAGGGGCGACGTCTCTGTATGGCTGTCGCCAAGTTTTTCGTACTTAATTGAGTTTTTAAAAATAACAAGCGGGCGAATCGAAGAGAAAATAACTCCTCGGGGAATTTAATAAGATAAACCGTAAGAGCCCGATCCAATCATCCGGGATTAATTGAAATAAGTCCCAAACACGATTCCTGCACCTCCAAGGCGAAGGGTTTCATCCCCCACACACCAGTCATAGAGTGGTGCGGAATTTCCAGGCGCTGATAGTTGTTTATTATGTATTTCGCGACGATAACATCTCTCGCTTGTAAGCCGATGAATATTTTATAAGCCGAGCGAAAGTCGTTGCCTCTCCTTGTACGGCACATCATATTATCCACATCACAACAATATAATAACAATAATAAAGGATCGGATGATAAATCCGCAGCCGGTACGATTATTATTATGGATGGTTCTGAAAGTTCGCATTAGTGAGACATCAGGTAGCCGAATTCGATTTCATCTCGAAACGAGCCGAGTGAAGGAGAGATTCTCGTTATTACGCCACACGCCCAGACACATCATCGGCGAGTACGTGTTCACTCGTAGTCTAGTTGTAAATTTTATTGCCAAGTTCATGGGTCGCGTCAGTGCTTTATTATTATTTGCGTTATTTACGGGCGCCCGGAAAAAGATCGCAGGTGAACAATCCCATCATGATCGATTCCGGCGAACGCGGAAAAGGTCTCTTTCCTCGCCGGTGCCGACAGCTTTACGCAAATAATCCGACCGATATCGGTAAAGTAATAAGAGATCACGAGCCGTTTTTGTCCCCGAGATGCGCGCAGATTAGAGCCGTTAACGGGAGCGCTTAAAAAAGCCGTCGATGTTTATGATGCAGGTGACATAATTACAAACTCGGCTTATCCGCAATTAATTACGAATTTTCCCGATGCGAATCGGATCTTGTTAGTGGCCATTAAGTCGGCTTCGTCGTTTTTGCATTCTGACTCGGGGTGAGTACCCATAGAGCCGTGATAATGATAAAACGGAGCGAGAGGAACGCGCTATATAAAGTTGCAAACATTATTATTAAAGTCGCCTTTTTACCACTCGTGTAATTCTCGCATATCCCGACGGGAGAAGCGGCATAGCATGATGACGTCCGTCACAATTTTTACGCGCAAATTGGAGGCGAAACTAAATCCCCCGACTTATTACGTTTTATAATAATAGGCCTCTTGCTGTTGTTGTTGTTGGCCGCGAGGCGCATTTTAACCAGTGCATGCGTGTAATTTCATGAGCTCTCTCGAGTCTCACAGAGCTTACCATCGGGGAGAATAACCGAAGACGAGGCTGTAAATTTTCGATTACGACCGCGCAATTAAAACACTTACAAGCGCGCCTTAATTGCCGACACTGAGCGACATTATGTGGAGCGGACCGAACCGGGGCGGAAAAATCCCGAACCGATCCGGTAATGGCGACACACTCGAAGCTCCCCGCTGAAAGCTCGCCGAAGTGAAGATATTACGCGTTTTAATGCCATTTCGAAGCAGATTTCGCCGATTCGATACGGAGCAGCGAGCCTCGCCGGTGAATAAGAATTATGACGGCCCCGGTGTGTATAAAACGCGAGAGGTCTCCACCCACCCGGTCTCGGCTATCATTTCGCGTCCTGCGGGCGACAAACGAGTGCCGGAAGTGGACCGCGCTTATCGACGAGCGAAAAATCTACCAGACCGCTTTGTCGTGTAATTTAAATCACCCCGATAGTGTCCGGCTTACGTACCACCGGGTAGCGGTAAGTCTCCTCCCGCTGATGGATAAGGCTCGCGCGCAGATCGGGCCTATCTTTATTGCGCGAGACTGAAACGGCAAAGAGATCGCGCGCACCGGGCAATTAAGGTACAATATCCTTAATTGCGCTTATTTATTGCCGACGCTTTGACCGATAACCGTCGCCTCTTTCGTTTCGCGAATATTCCCAACCGCCCCGTCTCTCTCTAGCGCGCGTCCTATTTAATTAATTTCCCAGGTGGTAATTAATTAGAGCCGAGTCACTTTATTGTACTGATTGTGTACGAGTCGAATGGAGAATTTCTTTGCCTTTTGCCGACCAAAGACTCTCGTTGTCTTGTCGTCTCGCCTAGGAGTTTTCGTCAGAGGAATTTTAACGAAATTCGGGAGGGATGAACCGTACAACGATAATATTATAGCGAACGGTCCCATTGTCGCGCCCAGACTCGCATCGACGATTTTAATTAAACCGGCAGAGAGGTTTCGCTCCTCCTTTACGATTTCGTTTGTGTATTTTTGCTTGCCTCGCCGTACAGTCGTAGAGTCTGCGTGAATCAGAACTCTCGCCGGCTCAATCACGGCCCCGAGACGCACCTGCTCTATCTCGCTCCTCTTGCTCAATATCCGCAAATATATACGCCGAAACACAATGGAATACGACCGATCTAAGCAGCGCAAAGACTCCGGAATTTGAATAATACTCTGCAATAACTTATGAACTGCCGCATTCGCGTTTTACTCCTTCTCCGTCTCTCCGTCCCTCTTCACCTGAACGTTCGGAAGACGGGGATTTTCGGAAGGATACCACTCGAAACTAATTGTCTCCCGAGGGAGATAATATTCGAACCGATTCATCAAAAATTTGGTTACGAATTCGCTCCATTTCAGAATTGCATTTCCGGACGTTTTCATATCTCTCCGGTCGTATGTTTCGTTTGATTTAATGAAAACAGAAGTGAGTGTGCGTGTCTTGTCCGGCAAACAAACAACTCGTCCCTTTGTGCAACGTATAAGGAGATCCTTTGCGCCATACACACAAATCCAGGAACTGTATTACTCAGGCGATTTACATACGCGGGAAGAATTGTCCATTATATAATTTGTCCTTAATTGTAATTAACTCATGTGGAGTGTTTTAACGGGACTCTGTATAGTTAAAGAGACGAGGGAAAGGAGTATCGCTAACAATGGTTCGCATTCTGTAATGCGTTTGCCCTTTTAAAGCGAAACTATTGTTAAATGCTCTCCATTATTCGCCGGTTTTATCACCGCATTTTGCCGCTTTTTCGGGATGATTAATAATAAATTAATCAACCGAAAAGCGTGCATCGACAATGCGGTCACTTATCGCTCGCGTTAAAACTGGATGGAGCGTTATACAGTCGATAAATAAATAACCGCGATTTTAAAACTCGGCTGTGCGGGCCCTCTCCCTCTGTGTATACGTTCGAAATAAATTCGAGGTGGCTCGGCCGATACTTTATCCCTAATAAATTCGCCGTTCTTGCGAGAGACTCTTTCGCATGATAATTTATCGGCCGGCCGAGAGTGTGTGTACACCGGCATCAGTTATCCCGCTCCGTATTCCGCGCCGTGCGTGCCAAGTACGGGTGTCGGGTTTTAGTTGGCCTGTGTGTGACCGTATTTATGGACCTGTTACGATCCACTAACATTTCTATGCGGCTTTCCGTTATTGTAAGAATCCCGGCGAGACAGAGTTACGCAAAACGCCTCTGCATCGTTCCCGAGTTCCGGATTCTCCGGGCGGCGGCGGTTCCCTTCTTCCCCGTGCACCGGAGGCTCCGGGCGCGCGCCCTCGAGATGCCGTTATTGCCCATCGCCCTCTCACGGTCTCAATTGCGCCCGGCTTAAGAATAAAAGATGATATTGCCCGATCCACGAGATAATCTCGCATAAATCCTCGTGGAGAGTCAAGCCGCTTCCATTATATTCGCGTACACGCGGCGTACAAAAGTGGAATCTCTTGTAAATTTCAATTTTTACAAGATTGGCTCTAAAAACGGATCAAACTTTTCACGTCTCCGAATGGCCATACCTCCTACACGAGTATACGTCGCGAGCGAGTCGTAAAAGTAGACTTCGATATGGATTTCCCACACTTTACGGAGTGTATGCCTGTGCTTCCTTGATATGTAGAAACGAATACATAAATTACGGACTGTGGATAAGAAGGCCTAAAAGTTATACGTTATACGAGATTTTCCCACAAATTAATCATTTGCGCCAGATACCGATTTGTTGGAAAACTACCGGTATTATGCACATTCAAATGGTTAGAGGAACTGAATTTTATTTCAAGTTTTTCATGCGTATACAAATTCCCGTGTAAATATTCATGCGCATAATATAAAACGTTTTTTCATAATGTCATTAATAGAACGATATTTTCAATGGGCTTTTGTATGTTTTCAACATAAATCTTTTTGAATTTGGAATAAATTCATCAACAGGTTCGAATTTAAAAATGAATTCAAAACTATGGCTGATGTTTTGGTCATTTCGAATTTCAAATCAATGGTAAATACGGCCATGGCAATTATTGTATAAGCGATAATAATTATCATCGCACCGCAAAGATTCTATTAGGAGCACATTGGCAGACAGAGACCAGTTTCCCAATTACCGATTTCTGCATAACATTCCGCTCAATTAAAGCATTAATGAAGCTTAGCATCCAGGTTAGAAATGTTCACCATTTACGACACTATACGCCAGTGTGCCAGTCTCAGAACAGCACCGGTAATTGTGGATTAACGCTTAAAACTAGTCTGCGAAATGTACGAAATACATTCGAGAGACACTTTAACCGGTAGGTATTAGAGGCAGGAATCGAGCGAAAACAATGACACACCGGCGAGATGCACTTCCCTGATGCTTAACTTATCATTACAGTCGCAGAGAGATGCGTGCAGAGTAATTAACAGTAACGTACATGCATATACATACGGCGAACGGTGTAATTATTCGATTACAAACTGGAATTATACCTACACAATATGGTCTACGAACTTCCCAGACAAAGACACGTATAATGTGTAATTTCAGTGCAAGAATCTCCAGATTTCTCACGGTTTGATACAATACCGCAACGTTTCACCAACGGAGAACGACAAAAAAAAAGTAACCGATATAGAGAGAACGTCTCAAAAATATCGGATTATATCAGGCCAGTTACTAATTGGGACGAGTGGGGGCCGATATTATTCCTCGCCGAGGGGCGAAATCCCACCGGACTCCCCGGATATAAAAAATTGATGAGTTCGGAGAGTCGGCGGCCGATGATACCCATCTAATTTACGTCGAGCGGGAAGCTAAATCAGCTAACTCGGTTTGTACACGTACTATAATTCAATTCGGCCCCATTTTTTTTTTCTTTTATCTTATTTTCGCAAACGTCGCTTCTTGAGGTGTCAATCGGATCCTTCCTGGGGTGAGATCGTCGTCATCGTGATGCACATGCGATAAGAGCGCAACTTTGTCCTCCACCTTCGACTCCTCAGAGGTCTTTGCGGCCCACTATGCAGCGACCCGGCCGCTTTATACCGCATCGAGCAAGGACAACTTTTGTAATTGCATCTCGTTTAACTGTACCGGGTACACGGGAAACCGGCCATTATTGTCTATCTGGTCCTTATATCGCCATATGCTCTAACCGCTTAATAATTGCGACCGTCGGTGCCGTATCGACCGCATCAAGTTTGCGACTCGAATTTCGATCGCTAAAACTCCCTTGAAACATCGATCGATTATCCGATAGCGATTATCGCGTTTTCCGCCGATCCGAGTGTCGCCCGCACGCGAGCGTTCTGCATGTTCGAGCCGAGAGCGAGATGGTGAAAGAGACTCCGGAATGATTGATAAGCGCCCCACGATCAATCGCCTCCGTTATGACATCGGTAATTGAATAAACGAGCTCACTTGTCAATCCAAAAGCGAACTCGCATCATGAGTCGTCTCTGCGCTCTCGCTGTTAGTGCGGAGCACACACGAGAGACGTGCGTCTCGTTTCACTTTCAATGGGCGCCTTCAATCTCCCACCTTGAGTCTCGAAAGCGTCAGGACCGACGGGTCACCGGGGTGAAATTCTATATTTAGAACCAGAGATGACCGCTCTGCTAACTGCAGTGGTGGGTGATCAAAAACTCTGCGAACTGGATCACAATCAGAGTGGCGGGCTCGAAAAAATCGCCCAATAATACTACAGTTATGCTTTTTCGAGATTGCGAATTTTTTGCCGAAATCGTCATCCTTTTATTCAATTCGATTACTTTTCTCTCGGCTACGTGAGAGCATCCGAATGCCCTCTCCGAAGCGGATAAGTAGTTCAGCGGGTGAAGTGGCCGAAAATTCCCACAGAAGCTCCGGCGTTATTATTATCGCGCGCAATAATAAAAAAGTTTCAAAATTGGTGATGATGATGACACCACACTCGGGGCTTACCGTTAAGTCGGGCTGAATCGATTCGAATCTATAATGGAATGTGAAAAGTGTTATACACGTCTTTTTCGGCAAAGCGTGTCCGATTCGATTAATAACGTTCGAAATTGAGTCCCGGCCCGGCCGAATGCTCGTAAAACTCGATAATCGTTTTAAAGTGCGCTGACCTCAAAAGTGGCGAAGGCGCCGGGACAGTCAAAGCTACCGACCTTATATGTGTGTTCTTTCGGATAAATTAAATATTTGCATGAGACTAAAATAAATGAAAAATTGAGAGGCTTGTGAGATATCTGTCCAATTAAAACGACACGAGAGTATACATCAGGCATCCGGGTAGCGTGCTTACTTTTAACTCGAAAAGGAGGCGACTTTTGTGTAAATAATCGCCGCGTATGGGAAAAATTTTCGGTATTCGCTTAGGTTTGTAGATAAAAGCCATGTCGGTTCGGTTATAGGTTCAGTGTATGCACGGCATTCGGTAGATGTATCCCACCAGATAAAATATTACGTGCAGGACCGGAGCAATTTCCCCGCACATTCGTATTAGCGTTATCTGATTCGTAAATTCGAAGAATCCCCGAGTTGTGTTCGGATGATTAATCGTCGGCTTGAATTACACCGACGCTGCGCTGCTCCCTTCCCGTCCCTCCGATGAAAAATCCGGGAGACTTGTTGTCGAAGAAAGCGCAAGTGAAAACTTGGCGAAAAAAAACTGTCGAGAATGTTCGGCTCGCTGCCAGCGTATTTTATCGGCCGTTTTGTGCCAACTCGCACACGGGGCGGCGTTAATGCGTTATCGCCTCGGCGTAATTTTTCCGACTTTAATTAATTTTCTTTTCGGCTTTCGGCGGGCCCGACCTGGAAACACCCTTTTTTCCCGCCGTCCCCTGAAAAAGCTCCGAACTTTGTCAATCAGCGTTAATAGTTGTTTTTACGCGCGGCAATCAACATTTCCTCTGTCTCGGCGAATTGTTTTTGCCACCCGTCACTAATAACCCAACCCCTCTCGATATTGAATTCCTCATGTATTGTTCATTCGGCTTTATGCGCGCTGTCGATTATTCTCTCTCGCTCGCATTTTTTGCTCCCGGCCCTTTACCCGTGTGTAGAACACACACACAGTATACGGCCGTAATAAATCATTTGCCTTGTGGTAACCACCCCTCGAACGGTGATTAGCCCCTTTCACAATATTTACGACATTATCACTCGGGTGCGAATTCCTCGGTAGACCACAAAGACCGCACAGCCAATTGAAAGGTAACGGAATTAATTAGGCCGCGTTAATTATTATTACCAGAGTCACGACGTGTGCGGGTTTATAAAACACCCCATGACAAAAGTGAGCTTTTAATTAGGAGCGAGGGTTTTTTCGCATTCGGTTTTTCTCCGGGCGGTTTTTATTTTCTTTAACCCCGGCGAGATATCTCACGGCGCCGGAACTCTCGTCCTTCCTCGGCTTCCTCGCGCGGTTTCCTCCCGCGACAAAAAGGACGATTCCTGTGCGGTTACTTCGGGATGATTTACGTCCCGTTTTTATTAATTCATTCGTGAAAGGGCCGACAAATCACGCTGACTCGAGGAGACCTTAAATGTATTGTACGTATTAAAAGCGGTCCGGAGGAATAAATTGCGCGTCTGAATTTCGATGTAAAAATCGCCTATACGGCAGAGCGAGAGCAGGAGGTGTGATTTAGGTGCTCCGGCCTCGTGAAAAACAATGCGGCCTCGCGGCCAGGAAATTAAAATAATAAATCCCGCAGACGTGCCGGGACGTATAAGGCCACAATGGACTGACCCCTCGATACATACGTACGGATTTCACCTAAGTAGCTTAGCGATTTTTCGACTTTATCAAAATTATTTCCACCTTACTCGCTCTATGGAAAAAGCGCGACTTCAAAGCGCCTTTCTGGCCGCTTTCGCCGGCGATTATTGTTTTATTGCGAGCTGGCGCGCTTTCAAAGCGCGATATGTAGATCGGGTGAATGCGCGAATCGACTCCAATCATCTATTGAGGCTGCACCGATCGTGAAAGCTCGCCGCTCCATCATCCGTCGAAACGGGCCGCATGCATGTGATTTTCGGTGATGCATCATCGAGGAGATCCCGGAGTTTATTAGCGCCGCGGAGCCATTGTTCCGGGGATATTGTGGCGTTAATCCGGTTCGCGGTCCGACATCAAAGGGAGGCGAAACGGAGATTCGCCTCTTTCCAGTCTTTTCCAGCGGGAAAAATATCGACGTGGACTCGTGACGACGGCGACATATCCCGGCCCGTTCATGCATCCTGATTAGAAATTATGTACGGAGAAATATCCGTCGTTAGGACGTTTGCACGGTTCGCCGTGCGGTGATTCATGGCGGCACCGATCCCGAGGAACAACGCAGATGCACTTATGCCCGGGCGTCCACCGGAGGGGAGAAGATGAATTCGTGTTTGGTGTGTCTCCTAACGGTATTGTGATCATGAGATATCAATACTACCGCACTGTGCATGCATATACGGTGGGACTCGCGGAATGCCAGTACGTTATTGCACGATGCTATCGTCCGATAAAGGATGGCTTTCGGAAACCCACCACCGTCACGCAACAAGAGCAATCGCCCGGAGTCGGCCGGAAACGCACAAAGACGCGCTTTCTTCCCTAATCCCGCGATTAATTCGCCCGTTCGAGGCGACAAGACTCGGATGAATAATCGAATGATCGAGGCGCTACTCGCAATAACAATAACACGTCGAGGAGGTAATTGGCGCGCATTCTTCCCGACTTGAATGGCGAACGTCGCTCGGGAGCTTCATCGGCGGTAATTGACAGTCAATTACAATTTAGGAAGCGAGCGGTGATTGATCGGACGACGAAAGTTTCGAATGTGGCGCCGATTTCCGGTTAGTTGGCCTCGAAATGAAAAAGACATTGTCAAAATAAAAATTCGTGCCGATCGATAATACTGAGGGCATAACTGAGCATGAAATTGGGGGGAGTGCGTTTAACGGAGAATGCACAAAAGTAAGGACGACGGTTCTGGCGAATGCCTCCGCCTCAGCGATATTTCACAATCGAATCACACTCTAAAACGGAGCGCGGACTCCTCATAATACTCCCCGGTTTTTGTCTAATTTCAGACGAGACCTAATTGCGATTTACGTTTATTAGAGTGCGCGCTCCCCGGAAAAGACATTTCCACATCCTGCCAGAAAGACGCTCCCTAATTATAATTAACATCTTTCCTCGTTCTCTCCTTCTTACATCCATCATCGTCGTCGTAGCAGTGACATTCCCAGTCAAGTCACAAAAGACTTATTAAAATCTGGATTATTATCCCTCTTCTATACACACGATGCGTAATTTTACGTCATCGGACGAATAAATAAGAATCTCGGCACTTTTTCGCGTCGTCGGTGCGGTGGTTTATAAGAAGCGTGTGTCATTTCGTTATAAAGTTAATTAAACGGTTCATCAGTTTCGCAATGATGGACGTCGCGTCTTTGTGCCACCACAAAGGCGACGGCGAAAATAAAAACGAAATAGTCACCTGATACAGCGTCATCATAGTACGGCAGGACTCGACTCACCTGGAAAAAAGGAAGAAAAAAGGAGAATTAGCGACAATTATGAAGCGCCGCGATTTTGCGGTCACGTTTCGGTCGGCTCGCCGGATTGAGCCGTCGTTTTTTCGAAAAAATTTCGTCACAGGACGCTCACAATTCGATGATGGATTCACCGTTCGCGGAATTCGCCGGCCAGATAACGGGCGTGAAAATTCACATCGATTCACAAAACACCGCAAAATTCTCCAAAAATCCCAATTATAGATATCGAGACTCCGAAGCTCGGCGTATCAGACCATAATAAATATGGTAGAAGGAAACTCAACAGGTGCTAAAATCCAGTATAAATATAACACCAGACCAGACCCGAGACGAACTACGTGGAAATTCCGGCATTGTGAAGCGACGCTAATCACTCAAAAGAAGATTTAGTGGGACCCGACTACGAGACGGAGTTTCGAAATTCACAGGTGGGTAATAATCCCAAATACGGGACGCAAATAAATTGGCTTGAACTCGTTCCGGGTCGAGTCACTCACCTATTTTGAAAGAACGCATTCAGAACGGAAATTAGCAAAAATGTCGCTTATTGGCCGAGCGATTTGCGCCTACGCTCGGTGCTAAAATCGAAGCAGCCGACGGCCACCCCGAAACTTCTCCGGGTCTTATGAAGTTATCCATCAAAAGCCGTCCATTAGCAGAGGCGTTTTGAATCCGTTTCGGTCGTCCATCTCCCTAACCGTTAAATCGTAAACGAAATTACTACAATCATACGAAATTAGATAAGCATCGACTAATTACGATAATTCCCAACGCACATAAAGCCATAAAAACCGGCCATAAATCAAGCGACCGGCGCGGCGACTGAAGGCTCCCGAGAAATGATTATTAATCGACTTCTTGCAGTCGCACTTGATATACGAAATACCTATTTTGGAGATATTTTCTGTATAAGACGGCGGGGTTAATTTCGCTAAAATCGGGTCGGGTCGGCGCTCATACAGACGGGCATAAAAGGGGCATCCCGATCATGATTAACGTGTGCTCTTTACTACCCGGGCGAAATCACCTTTTCCTCGTAAACCTTCTTATACGGGCCTCGCCCCGAGTAAAATATTAAAACATGACTGGTAACGTTTCCCTCCTCTTACATATACATAGTATTTTACGGTCGCGGAGGCCGCTTTCCGGTCGGGATTTCTCCCGTCTGATGCGCCCCTTCTGGGGGGCGTCGCGCCACCTCCGGGCGCCGAATCAAAGGATCGAAGTGAATTTCAGATCCGGCCGGATGTCGGCAAAGCCCCGGATTCCGGGCTTACGGAGTCGACTAGGCCGTGACTGGTTTTCGTGGGGATACGCCGGCAAAGCCCCCGGCGCACGAGCCAGACTCGAATTAAATCACACACACGGCGGAAAACGAAACCGGAGCTCGGAAATCTGGGGAGAATTAGTGCCTAATTAAAACGCGATTCGGAACGTCCGACTCGATAAAAAGCCGAACGGGCAATCATCGCCGACATCTGTGCGTATATGACCGTACAAAAAGTCGAAATTGTGCAAATCAGCGGGCGAACAATACCGCAATTAAAAGCGCCTGAGAGAAGTGTGCGCTTCCCGTATCGAGGGGCGTCGTGACGTACCGCCGCCGGTGCAAAAATCGAAATTGTAATACAAGATTCCAATATAAGCATACAATGACGCGATCCTTTATTGGGAGCCGTATCGCCGTGCACCGTTACGGCGTTGATCTTTTTATTTAATTTGGCACGATTTATGCAAATCCGGCCGGTCGGCGCGGTCGTGGTCACTTGTCGAATGTGGAAGGCGAACAATGCCCGACATCATTAGCGGCAACACGATATGTCAATTTGAGTCCTGCCTGAATTTCGCCTCCCTCTCGCCGATCGGCTTTGTACCCATCATCGAAACGTCGAACCGCCATAACGACTGCACACAACTGCACGTTTCATAATGTACCGATTGATTTATCGTTTCGAATTTGTAGATATGGTCAATACATCGCTCGACCTCTTCGAGAGCTTTTCAACCGGACTCGCAGATATGAGCGATCTTATCGCGATCTCGATCTCTTAGTCGATTTTTCGACGGCGTGCCTGAAATTTTAATCCGGACTCTCATATCGCGACATTACATAAGACCGTAATGCTAATGCCCTATCCTCACAAGGAGACGAACGGAATTTCAACAAAGTTTCTCGAAACCGAATTTATCAGACGATAGTTTGATGAAAATGAACCAGTTTCTGATACAATACGCCGCTCGAGAGAATGATGACGACATCGGACGAACTTTCCGGCGGAACGGAATCGGCACAATCGGAATCCAATTCGGAGCTAATTAGCAAATTGGCGGAAAACTGGCAGCCGGCTCCTTTTATTATCCACGGACCGAAATTGATTTCCACCTTTCTTTCAGCGGACCGCAGCTAATTTGCGAAGAGGCTAATCATGGTGATTACCTTGTAAACCGCACACATCATGCGCCTGAAGAAATGTTTACCAAACACACGAGACGTTGACAAGACTCGCTCGCCATTATATGATTTCGTTCATTATGTAATGGCACATAATCGATTTTACGCTACGCGGCCTTTTTTGTGAGCGACTGATCTCGCCACTTCCTGCAGCAGCAGATGTGGGCTGTAATTTGCTTCGGATGCCCCGTTACATAATGTATTGTCGCGATTACTTACAGAATGGAAAATCTATTATGATTGTGGCACGCTCATTTGTGAAATTACAGCTTTCGCTTTCTCGTTACGACTTGCAGTTTTTTCGTCGACATTCCCGAGCCAGACCATCTCGCGCATTATGCGAGCCCCTCAATTTCTATTAATCTCGGAGTAAATAGCGATGAGTCCGGTGCCCGTTATTACGATTCTGTTAGCCGGTTGGTTAGTTAGTGGTCATCGTTTGGGATTTCTTATCGCGATTACGCCGAGAACGGTCTCTCTCCTCCTTTTAGCACCTTTTTGCGGTGCGACGGGTACAGGCGCGAAACTGCTGAAATTGTGGCCATGTCTCCCGGCTGGAAAAAGAGCATCTTTATGTTTCATTTCATGGACATAATCAGCCGGCACCATTAACTAGAGTAAAAGAAAATGGGATTATATCAAGCGTGAAATTTTATAAATAGCGTCGGTTCTTCACTGCTCTCAAAGATTTACTGTTTTAACGTTTGTCGGTGACTTCTTTCGACACATTCCTCTCGACACAATGTATCCGACGATTACAATTAAAACGCCCGCAAAAAATTAAACGGATACTTCATTTGGGAAGCCGATTACTCGATCCCTCTTGCAGATCAAGATTGCTCAATTCCGAACGGAATTCGAAAGGAAATCACGACAGAAAAAAGATGGTTTTTCCAGGTGGCAGCAATAATTGACGACTCGCAGGAGGTAATAACGTAGTGCCGATGGGAATCGATCCGGCCCATTCCCCATAAATATCCGGGACATTACTTATCAAATGGTCTGACCTCTGGGACACCTCGCCTTATTCCCGAAGAAATGGGCGCCCTGCAGTATATCGCAGACCGTAAATTTCAGTTTCACTTTACGTGCCACCAATCACTATTATTATAATGCGGACCGATTCCGCGACCGGTAAATCATTCCGAACGACGAAAGTTAGCGCAGATCCGTAATGGAGATAGATGGGCCGCGGCCGTACGTATAATAATGAGCGTGCCGCAACGGCGCTAAAACAATAATAGCACTCGAACCGAACCGTTACGGTAAATCGACGAAAAACGCCGCGTTTTGTACCGCAATCATTCGCACATAAACTTCTCTCGCGTGTCATATAATGATCATTGTGTACGAAATTCACACGGGCCATGCGGCTCTGATTGCGATCTCCACTCGTTTTAATTACGACTTGTTCGTGATCCCTCTAGCGAGATGCGATTGCGATCGTCCCTAATCCGCGAATTATTAATACGAGAGTCGCGCATAAGAAATCGATGGGATCTTCCTTTAGAAGCTGGGTGTCTATATCCGAAGCGTGAGAATGGCCGAGATTTATGGGTTGGTCTAATACCATCGAATGGCCGATGTGTTACTCCTTTGCATGCGGAGCAGGAAATGAATGATTTACGTCCGCATCCAGCGCGAGGCAGGCAGAGAGAGCGGAGAGCGAGCGCATTGATTCATGATATTTTTGCGTACACATTCAGATCGGGGCGAAATAAATCTGCCGTACGGCGGCCGGCAGAAAACACCGAATCAAACAAAGAAGAGTGGGATGAGACGATCCATCAGTTATAAACAATAATCTCGGACTAACATCGGACGCTACACGGCTCCGCGCCATCTCTTCCTGTGGAATATTTCATCCGCATCGCCGGCCACCACCGACCCATCTAAACTGCACCGGATCGCAAAGCCACTTTTTCGCCCCCCCGAAATAATTGTTTAAACAACCCTCGCCGGTATAGTTGCACCGGGCTCATTCGCAACGTAATTTCCCGAATCGGCCGGGGAATTAGGAATTTTCAGACGCGAATAACTCACCCGTTCGAATCAAATCGCCAGGAACAACGAATTAACAACCCGCAGTTAACAATTTCATTGCCTTGTTTAAACCGTAGGAAATAATTGGACGACCGGGTGGAAGAAAAGTGATAAAACCAGCAGCTTCGCAATCTCCACCTCGAGACCGATAAAACAGAAATCACAACAACCCGTCTTCTCTTGCGATGAATATGCACTCATTGACCTCCTACCGTTTTTCACGTCGAAAAATTAATGGGCTTGAGTGAAATTCGGCGGATTTTTCGGTCGAAAAGTGATAAAGCTCCGGACGTGACGAGGAGCTTTAGCCGGAGCGACACGCACTCGAAATATACACCGTTTCGGAAACGAATCGCCGATAAAGTTTAATTACGCTCGATAAAGCTTTATGCTTAATAACGCCCCCGTCGCCGATAAGGGTCGCGCCAACAACTCTCGCAATTAGCCTCTGTAAGCTCCAACCCCATACAGGGTGTTTCCTTCCAAAATTCGTCATTTCCTGATGAATTCCTGCGGAGACGAGAGAGACGATGGTATCGCGGATAAAAAGCGCGTGATGCGGCCTAGCGGGGATGGAGGCGCATCAGAGATCGGTTCATTCCCCCGGCGACCTTCAGCATCCCCCGGCCGGCCTTGTCCCCTCCTTCTCGAACGCACCGGGAGAAAGAGCTGGCGAAGAGGCGCAGAAAACGAGCAAAAGGGCGAGCGCGCGCGGGTCGGCCGAGTGTCACCGCTCTCGGCCGCAAAGCGCCGCCGCCCCGCACGTGAGGCCCCCACAAAAGCACGTCATGCGTGAAAATCCGTACACGACGTGTACGCTAAGTAGAGAGTCGGCGGCGATAAGGCCGGGCATCACGAGAACGCCGCCGCGATTTATTGCAGGAACTTAAAGGTTCTAAGCAGTGACAAGCGCCGGTCACGATTGGGCACGGAACCTTGGCTATCGCCGGACGGACACCTCGGGGGTTAAGCACCACCGGCCGGGCCGAAACCGTGAGACCGGGGCATCGCATCAGATGGGCACGGGAAAAAGTCGCCTCATCCGTGCGATAATAAGTCAAGTCGACAGTTTGGCCGATTTACAGTTCACTATACCAAGTGATGGGCGATTACAGGTAAACGGCCAAAACTGTACCGTAAATGGTTTCTTTCCTATGATGGTAATAATACACCGTATACCGAATAAGTGGACAAATTGAGACATTAACCTCATCGTACAGGTAGGGCCATTAATTAATCACAGCGGGAGGCTGGAGGACATGGCATGCGTTCATGTAGACGACGAAAACCACTCAACGGAAAAAAATCGCAAACTTTTCATCCGTCCTAAAGGTGAAGAGGTGAATCATGAATCGAAAGATAGGCCAGGTCGCAAATTAAGTACGACTTCTAGCATTCAAAGTAATTTGCATCCGTAATATTACAAGTAGATAGATATGTGGAAGTTATTTATAAGCGTATGTATACAGGCTGAGTCAAAAGTATATAGCACTTCCGCTTTAGGGTAGATTCCTTAGGTCAAAATGAGAAGAAAAGTTTCTATAAAAAGGGGTCCGCAAAGGCTGAATAAAGGCAGGGCCAAGAAGGTTTTATTGTTCTATATCAGTTTTTAGACCAACATCTACTGATTCAGAGATAACACGACTTAAAATGGAAGATTTTTTCGAAAATGGCATCATGTCTGGAAGTAGAGTAGTAAGAGTAACAATGTATAGGAATTCAAACAAAATTATCTTGATCTGACCTATTTTTTTTGTGAGGGGTATTTTGTTCTACTCTTAGTATTCCAATTTTAACTTATTCTACTCGGAACAGCTGCACTAGAATCGCAATATCTCTGGAATGACCGAATATACAAGAATCGACTAAAACTTTTATATGATAGGCTAGTTTCCTTTATCTCAAACTTTTCGTCAATTATGGTTGTCTCTAAAAAATGTAGTGGAAATGTTAAATGTGGACCCCTGTATCTATCAAGCCTTTGTGGACCTACCTTCATAGGAAGTTTTTGCCTTATTTTCACCTAAAGAAGCAGCTATACTTTTGGATTAGCTTGTATAAGAAGATAATTAATAAGGATTGGACTCATTGAAATTTCAGGCCGAGCATGAGGAGGGCGGTTTCGGTGCCGGACCTTCAAAAAAAGGAAATCGGCTCTGCACGAACGATTGTTATGTAAATAGGCAGTAGTCTAATTTGAATGTCGGCAGTGAGCTCTCTCTGATCGGTCGGTATGCAAAAACCGTTCGATCTCGCTACCTACTAACATTTTAATTGTAAACAAAATGAAACAAATCCGTGTCTTCGTTCCACTTGGCCGTGATGGAGAACTCGACGCGAAATCACGAACCGAAGGCCATCGGTGCCATTTTTACCCAACCGTTTCCACGATCATAATAATAATGTATGCGAACGCTATCAGGAATGCAAACATGAAAACTGAAGAATTTGCAGATACGACCAACAACTGTTACGAGGTGAGCCTATTTGTATGTGGGTCACTTTGATGATAACGGACCATTACGATCCCAGATAAGATCGTCTCGGCTCACAGGGCACCGAATCGCCGGTGTTCCTCCGAAGCTCCGCGTCCGAACTCCGAAGAGGACGCGTGGAGCGGCGTCGTTCCAAATGGCGCCGCTCCGAATCGGGTGATTGCGAGGGCAAACAGAAGCGTTACCGAAGACAAAACACAAATACCCATTATTTAGCAAAGATAAACAGCGAGCAATTCGAGTCGTGTAAGCCGGGCTCGCGCAGTTGTCAACCGGGCGGTTGGCAGCTCTTGATGACGATACGCCCACGGTACCGCGCGCTATCGTCTCGGCACGAGCAGCAACTTGTTTAACATAGCCACGGTCTCCTGTTTTGCCGATTTTTCCCCCGGAACCCGTGCACGTCATGCCCCACCCGAGTCATTGACAAATCGCGACCCGAATAAGGAAGGCAGATTGGCGAAAGTCGAGCACCTGCGGAGAGATACCCTCGAGTCCTCCGGGTACTCCCGCATTCCACCCAGAAGCACGACGAGTACCGACCTCCCGTAAAAATACGCGTAATGAAAATTTATCGCCGGCGAATAATAAATAACGGCCTAGGAGGCAGGGTCGTTATTATTAACGTCCGCTTATCAAAATGCAAAAGAGCAGAGTTTTTACTCCCGACTAGTCAACACAATCAGGTCCCTTTATTGCGGCGTATGAAAAGCGAGCAAGAACCGGCCCGGCGACACCTATGGCTAAATAGATTTATCGCCTCTTATAATAATGTGGAGGATTTTCGAAAAATCGAAAAAAACCGGGCGAGATGCAGATGTGAATCGTTTAGATTGATTATTACCATCAAGTTCGGGCAAAAAGCGATGCACTACCTAATACATCCGCCGCGGTAAATTGAAAATAATAACTCACACACGGGACGCGATCTCGGCCGATCCGTAAAATGTTACATTATCGAACGGTGGGCATGACGCGACGGAAAATCGCACGAGGAAAACAAAGTCCTGTGCGTATCGACCGGGCCGATCCATCTCCTCCGCTGCATCCAGAGTACAAAGAGTGACGATAACAGTAATAACGTGTAATTAGATGCCGTATATGGCTGGCATAAGCAAATTAAAGGGGAAGTAAAAGGATCGTGTATTCACCGGGCAGAGCACCGTGGCGCATCGGCGGTTATTACATTGCGCCTCGGCCATTAGAGAGAGAGAGCCTCTCTCTAATAATAATTGCCGATTGGTGACGTGCTGAAAACGACACTTTCGATTTCAAATCACACATCGATAATGCCATTATGGCGTCTCCAGGTGAATGAGACCGAATTAAACCGGCCTCGATTATTACGCAGAGATGAAGGCTGATGCACTCGACGCGGATAATAACGTCACGTCGTGCCCGGAATTTTCGGAGCCGACAATGGCGCGCAACACTTTTCGAAAAGTTCCAGGACGATAATCTTTGTTGGCCATCGCACCGCGCGTTATTGCACAAATCCCCATTATCAACCGCTCTTTATCATTATTGCCATTGTGATGTCTGTAATGGCCGGAGCGCGTATACACTAGAATTACACCCATGGGCTCATAGGTATATACGGACGGAAAATAATACGCGTAGACTGGACGACAAGTAATTATTATAAGTAATATCATGTTCCCTCCTAACTTATTGTATAAATAGGACGACGTTTAAGATACTCCGGCGATAGGCCGTAAACCTTGTGAGCACAATGCGACCTTATTAGCATTTAATAAGCCCGATTATTGTTATTACCGGCGACGTTTAAGGAACGAGGTGCAAAAATCCCGTCTTCCCATATGGACGAAGGGTAAGTGTGCCGTCGCCTGGATAATTCAAACGATTATTACGGTGACGATCGCCATTTCCGGCGGAGATATCGAGCCGGGACATCGGGCATCACCCCCGACCTATCGCCGCTCTCACCTGATGAAAAATCACCCCCCGATTTTTACCCGACGATGCCGAATCCCGGATTCGGAAGATTTGTGTCTCAATTTTAACTGAAACCGGAATTCGGCCTTTTAATTTCCGTTAATCGGGAAAAATGTCGATTGGCAAGGCGCTCACGTCTCTGATGATGACGTGTCCCTCTATACAAATTTAACTACCGCCTCTCTAACTGATGCCGAGTGTACATCATAATTGACAGCGTACGCGCTTTGCATTAACCGTCGACAATAATCCGATGTGTGTTGTGTGTATCTGGCCGGGCCTCGACGATTTCGATTGATAACGAAATTATCGTCACATCGTTTACACCGAATAATTATCATCGTACCGACCGGTCCCATCATCGCATGATAATCGATGAAGCTTTATGCGTCCATCGACGATGATTACGATCGTCATGAAACTGATGGTCGCAGGAAATAATTAACCGGATTTTTTCGCGGGCAAAAAACCGCGCGTTTCACACCGATGTTAATGGGAGATATCGGCGGGTGATCAAGCAACGAAATTAATCCGACATGACGCTTCATTTTTAAACATCACCGTTTAATGAACACGTATACGAGAGGCGATTATGAAATGTGCGAAAAGTGCTAATCCGGGGATTACGAATGTTAATATTTGCGAAAATCCGGATGCGGCCCACCCACAAAGTCATATATTTGCGCAACTAACACACCGTTCGAAATGGCTCTGCTAAAGTCGTCCTTTATTTTTGCGTTCTTGCTTAGTTCTTCTCGTTTGTGTCGGCCTAATCTGGTCGTATCTGCGTCCTCATTACGGCCAATATGCTCGCATCTCCCGCACACACCGCCACATCATAATAAATCCGAAACGTAATCTTGTCATAATCTAATTAGTTCCCGGACTGATATCCCAGATTTTATCTCGACCTCTCGTCTCGAGATGGTGCCGTTTGTGTCAGTGAGAAAACCGCCGCGAAAATCCGATGCACCTGTATAAATGGTGTTTATACGTTTCAAAGACGACGGTCCGCAAAGCAAATAAAATTAAACAGCATTTACATGTGTAGCGTAGCGTGAATCGCGCAAGATATGGAAGCGAATTTTTCTCCCTGTTATTTCTGCCAGTGGAAGAATCGGAGAGCGAGTTTTGTCTTATTATAACACCGAGACGCGACGGAAACGATCCGCATTTCTGCATGGACTCAATTCGCACTTAAATTACCCCACTATTAAAAAGCATGAGAAATTGGTGTTAATGCAAGCCGGACTATCAGGTAGCACACGGACTGTCCGGCGACATTAGCATACTTGGAATTAGCGCAAATACGTTTATAATGCACCACAATATACAAGAGGAATCTCGCTGTTATAACAAGAAAACTTGATGACATTGTGAGCTCGAGCTTTTAAAAACTCTTTAAAGTAGGTGGCCGCTTGAATATTCGCGAATCGTCGTTTTGTTACGTGTTTAAAGTGGCGGTCTGTGGCCTACATTATGCAGATGCATTGAGTCGTTTTTTGCGGTTTAAAAGCGACGTATTGTAGGATTCCGATCCCGACGACTATGTTCGCAACACACTTTACATTTCAAAACTTCATTCTAAATTTCGATTTTTAAAATACCCGTGATGACATCTAGTGGTGAAAGTGAGAACTCGTGCATTTGAATGGGGCTTCCGGATTGGTCGGTTTACGATGTTGCCCGATCGGGACTCGAATGTCGAGAGAGAAAGAAGAAGACGGGGTCGAATGGAGGTCGGTCATTCCTGGGTCCGCTCGTTGGTTTCTGTGTTCAAAGGTTGGTTTACTCTTTGATATTTATTGTAAAATTAGCAACAAAATCATCGTTAGGTTCTCTAGTTTCACTACCCCTAAAAATCCCTCCGTGATCTTAGTTAATTCTCGAGATATCTTGATAAACGTTTTCGTCACGTAGTCACATTGCCGGTCGCTATGCGCCTTCCATGTTTTTACAACATTTTACAAGTTTTGACGAGTTGATTAATTCCCGAAATCATTACTTTTCAGTATTATTAGTACTTGTATAATTGTGATTTGATAAACCGTTCAAAGTAATTAGGATTTAAAGAGGGACAAGATTGTCAAATGTATTTTAATATTTGAATTTAACGAAAACCTGTGATAATAATGAATTACTGTGATTAATGAAAACTTGACGTTGTTGCAATGTGCAATCTAATGTGTCCTTTTTTGTAATTGAATTGTTGTTTCGATTTCCATAATTCACTGTAAGATGTTATGCATGTTTAACCTTCATTTGACATTGGCCGCTGCTCAAAAGTCACACACCTCGACCAATGTTTCAAATTGACAGAAAGACGATATCTTGTGTATGTTTCGGCCTTGTTGACAGACTAACATTTTCATAAATAATGTGTACTCCTCCTCGAAGTCGTAGCGACAGCGAACACTCCCTTCCGTCCAACGATTGTATTAATAATTGTGTATTACTATGTCATAACATTTACATTTTTGGGGAATTTGTGGGGCTGTTCCTGATGTGAAAGGGGGGTCAGCGAGACGGTCAAGGTATTTAATAGATCGGGATCAACTTTAGCGGAGTATATGTAAGAGTATGTGGGTTTAGGGCTTTCTAGGTTGCTCCGTCGCTGTCGTTACGCAACATTACCAGCAACTGCCTATAGAAAGGAGTTTGGTTGGGTCCCTGATTATTTTATATTGAATTGTACTGTGCCATTTGCGTCGTTTACTAAACCATTTCTTCATGTACTTTGTATGAAATATTGATACTGATGTGTGTGTGTGTGTGTTGCGATGGCGATTGCGAATGCGTAAGCGTAAGCGCGAGCTTTTAATTGATTTTGCGATTACGATATCTGTCTTTTGTCACGAGATTCATTGTTCAAGAAGGTTTCTGTAATTTGGCCATGTCAATTCGAGTTGACGGAGTTTTCTTTGGTGTGTTCTTTCTCTGTCAATTACTCGGGTGGATTTCTCGATACCTTTGGGTACCAGATCTCCCTTGGAGCATCACCACTCTTTCTTGATTTAAAATAAATGCTTGTACTGTTTTAGGTGTTTTGAGAAATAATACAAATTTGAATAAAATAACAAAATCTTTAATAAATTGTTGCTTGTCATTTGACCTCCATCTTTCCCTCGACACGTTCATGTCTTGTGTTGGAATTTTTATTTAATTCCGAGCGATTTCTACAATTCGTTCACCAAGGGGGCGAACAGGGTTACATTACAGATTTGGTGCCGTGACCAGGATTAACACAGACATGAGCGTAGTGAAGGATGGTTGTTTGAAAATTGAAACAGTTACTGCTGTTAATCTTTTCTGTGTTCAAAGTTTGGACCACATTTACCGACATCATGCCAGGACTTTCACGGGATGCCACCGAACGCACCACTTCCAAACGATGACGACCGCCTTGTCTGATGCGATAGCCGCTTTGTCCGATGCGAGGGTCACCATGCCCACTGAGGGGCGCTTGTCCGATCGTCTACACCTCCTGCACTGGGTGATCGTCTGGCCTGACCAGTTAACCACGCTCCCTCGAGCCTTGGCTAGTCACATTCTCTCCTGGAATCGCTGGTGATGTCGAGCCGATCTTCACAGTCTGCAGGACCTCGTCCGATGTCCATTTCTACTCTTGCGCCCGGGACTGAACATTCGCCGAGCAACCCAATCCTCTTCTGGAGCCCGGATGTCCGCCGACGGGAAGGAAGTCGCTTGCCCATAGCTGACTGAGTAACACAATCGTTATCGTTAAACTTAGTCTTAAGAATTCCGATAGTACTCTTCCGGTCGCATTTCTGAAAACATTCAATTCTTCCGGTCGCAACGGTACGCTGTCGCGATTCTCGCAAGTTAGAATTAGTTAAGAGTTTCTCAAAACCTCCGGCTACTGAATGGATGTCCATTTACGGCAAAGTTTGGGAGAACCTCTTTCGAGCTCATTTCTTAGAACATTTCGGGTCCCACGAATCTGCCTCGTCCACGTCACGCCGGACACGCTGAATCTCTTCCGGAATTTTTCATGGCGCCAATCAACCTTCTTCGTACCCACGTTTCCCCCTCCGATACTTCGATGAACATAAATTCGTGCTGGCGAATACCTCTCTCTTCTGACAGCACCCAGTACACGACTTTTTGTGTAACGGCACTTCGTACACGTATCAGGTACCTCCCTTTGATTCACGTTCTGCAAACGGTTTGACTTTCGCCTTCACGAGATCCTCACGCCTCGAACTTCAAAACCATTATGTGGCTTTCTGGGGCTATGTAGTTTCTACCGACGTTTCACAGGGTTTTGCCTCGAGATTTTTGCCTAAAGAAATTTCGACAATTCCTGTTGGGACACCCGGTAACTATTCGGACCGATCACTTCGCCTGAAGTTTCTACGTCAATGTCGATTACTCTCTGACCGACTGACTAGGTGGTCACTTTACCTCGACGAGTTCGAATATGTGATTGAGCACGTCCCTGGAAAAGAAAATGTTGTCGCTGACACATTATCCCGTCACCCTGTGGGGGTTTAATCGACCATGATGCTGCCTTCGGATCCGATCTTGGCCCATACCACACGTTATGCGCTGGCTGGATTATTCAAGTTGGACAATCTTCAAGAAATTAAGGATCTCTTCAAGGACTTACCGACTTTTCAAGAAAACGACAATCTCTCTTCATCAATTTACAATTTTCTTCATGGGAATTCTACTGTTTTGGATCGAGTACAAACAAATCTTGTTGTGAATTGCTCTCTAATTAACGGCTCTCTCTTTTATCGCGGTCCCACTGACTCGGACTACCGTCTTTTCATCCCGTTCGACTTGGTACCAGTGTTGGTACAAGCCTACCATCTTCAGTACGGTCACTTCAGTACTGCGAAGCTATATGCTGTTTTAAGGGGCGTGGTTTATTCCTTTAAAATGCGTAAACGCATCCATCAAACCGTGCGGGTTTGCGACGTGTGTCAGAAGGTCAAGTATTCCCACAGATATTTGAAGGGAGAGCCTCACCCAATCGTTGTCTCTGAACCTGGAGAGTTGGTCACTGTCGATTATTTTGGGCCGTTACCAGAAGGAAGAGGAAGGGTGGCCTATATCTTTGTTGTCATCGACAGCTTCAGTAAGTTTGTGAAACTTTATCCCCTACGTCGCGCTCAAGCTGCTGTCTCGGCACGTCGAATCGTTGAGGATTACGCAAAATGGGTTCCGGTGAAGACCATTCTCTCGGATCACGGTTCCCAATTTGTTTCCAAAGTTTGGCGAGAAGTGTTATCGAAACATAACATCAAACCAACTCTTTCTTCCATTCGTCACCCCAAGTCGAATCCATGCGAGAGGGTCATGAAGGAGCTTGGACGTCTCTTCCGCACCTACTGCTCCACTTCACATTCGGGATGGGCTCACGTTTTGCCTACCATTGAACTGCTGTTCAACAACACTCCACACCTTTCTACAGGATATTCTCCTCTTCAAATCTTGCATGGAGAAAACCAAGTCGACGTGCTACAAGAATTTTTTCCAACGCGTCCGGGATTACCACCTCGACAGACGAAAACTGTCGAAGCCATTCGTACTGAAGTAGGGGCGTCACTTCAACACTCTGCTGAACTACGTTCACACAACCTGAAAAAACGAGATCATCTCTGCGTGGGTGACTGGGTTTTGCTCCGGGAATGCCCTACATCGGATGCGTCAGTCAAGCGCATTTCTAAATTTTGTCCTCTCTACTCTGGCCCTTATGTTGTCTCGAAAAACCCTTATCCAAACGTGTACCGCCTTTCTCAAATCGATGGTACTCACATCAAGGGTAACTACAATATCAACAATCTGAAATTTTACCACCGCATTTAAATTGGGGTTTGTGGGAAACCTCCTTCATCATTTCAATCTTCACTCTTTTTCCCAAAGGGGCGTTCTGTAGGATTCCGATCCCGACGACTATGTTCGCAACACACTTTACATTTCAAAACTTCATTCTAAATTTCGATTTTTAAAATACCCGTGATGACATCTAGTGGTGAAAGTGAGAACTCGTGCATTTGAATGGGGCTTCCGGATTGGTCGGTTTACGATGTTGCCCGATCGGGACTCGAATGTCGAGAGAGAAAGAAGAAGACGGGGTCGAATGGAGGTCGGTCATTCCTGGGTCCGCTCGTTGGTTTCTGTGTTCAAAGGTTGGTTTACTCTTTGATATTTATTGTAAAATTAGCAACAAAATCATCGTTAGGTTCTCTAGTTTCACTACCCCTAAAAATCCCTCCGTGATCTTAGTTAATTCTCGAGATATCTTGATAAACGTTTTCGTCACGTAGTCACATTGCCGGTCGCTATGCGCCTTCCATGTTTTTACAACATTTTACAAGTTTTGACGAGTTGATTAATTCCCGAAATCATTACTTTTCAGTATTATTAGTACTTGTATAATTGTGATTTGATAAACCGTTCAAAGTAATTAGGATTTAAAGAGGGACAAGATTGTCAAATGTATTTTAATATTTGAATTTAACGAAAACCTGTGATAATAATGAATTACTGTGATTAATGAAAACTTGACGTTGTTGCAATGTGCAATCTAATGTGTCCTTTTTTGTAATTGAATTGTTGTTTCGATTTCCATAATTCACTGTAAGATGTTATGCATGTTTAACCTTCATTTGACATTGGCCGCTGCTCAAAAGTCACACACCTCGACCAATGTTTCAAATTGACAGAAAGACGATATCTTGTGTATGTTTCGGCCTTGTTGACAGACTAACATTTTCATAAATAATGTGTACTCCTCCTCGAAGTCGTAGCGACAGCGAACACTCCCTTCCGTCCAACGATTGTATTAATAATTGTGTATTACTATGTCATAACATTTACATTTTTGGGGAATTTGTGGGGCTGTTCCTGATGTGAAAGGGGGGTCAGCGAGACGGTCAAGGTATTTAATAGATCGGGATCAACTTTAGCGGAGTATATGTAAGAGTATGTGGGTTTAGGGCTTTCTAGGTTGCTCCGTCGCTGTCGTTACGCAACATTACCAGCAACTGCCTATAGAAAGGAGTTTGGTTGGGTCCCTGATTATTTTATATTGAATTGTACTGTGCCATTTGCGTCGTTTACTAAACCATTTCTTCATGTACTTTGTATGAAATATTGATACTGATGTGTGTGTGTGTGTGTTGCGATGGCGATTGCGAATGCGTAAGCGTAAGCGCGAGCTTTTAATTGATTTTGCGATTACGATATCTGTCTTTTGTCACGAGATTCATTGTTCAAGAAGGTTTCTGTAATTTGGCCATGTCAATTCGAGTTGACGGAGTTTTCTTTGGTGTGTTCTTTCTCTGTCAATTACTCGGGTGGATTTCTCGATACCTTTGGGTACCAGATCTCCCTTGGAGCATCACCACTCTTTCTTGATTTAAAATAAATGCTTGTACTGTTTTAGGTGTTTTGAGAAATAATACAAATTTGAATAAAATAACAAAATCTTTAATAAATTGTTGCTTGTCATTTGACCTCCATCTTTCCCTCGACACGTTCATGTCTTGTGTTGGAATTTTTATTTAATTCCGAGCGATTTCTACAATTCGTTCACCAAGGGGGCGAACAGGGTTACATTACAGTATTGCATATTCTACCTTGTTGCACACATCGAGCGGGAACTTTTGGCACGTCTACGAAAATCCTCGCCCTTTAATAAAACCGCGACTCATTCCGTCCTCATCAATAGGCTCCTGAGACGTTCAAATTACAGACGGACGACTTAATTATTGCGAAACGAGTAACCTGAGAAAAAAATCGAGCCACACTCATTAGAAACAAGTCTTAATTAAATAAAAGGCTTTTTCATCCGACGACTTCAAACGCCGACACGAACAATTATATATCACTCGTCTCTCTGCCTCGGCAGGTTATCTCCAATCGTCCTTGAATCAGCAACATGATTATTAAAATTGTGGTATCAATTACGTCAAGAAAGGAGCCAATCATTGTTGGTAAATACATCACGGCCGAAATTGATGGGACCTCTCGAAAGATCTGACGGGACCGTCGTCATATCGCGGGGACTCGGATCAAGGGACGGAAATTACTCGAGAAAAAAACTATCGACTTTATCAATCTCTGAATGGTTTTTCTGCGCTTTCGATTGATGGGTGCGCCCACATCTGAGCGATTTTAGCGCAAAATGTTTCGTAATAATCTGATATAGGCGATGGGGGAAACGGCGGAGGCGCGTGTCCTGCACACGCCACACATTCGTGACGGCACGTCGCCACTTTTCAGATTAAGATCGTCCTCTGATGGGCCGTCACTCCCGACATCCTGCGTTTATAAAATACGAAAAATCGCGAAAAAGCCCTCGAATTTCTATAACCCGAAGGTGTCAGAGGCGTGCGGCTCTCGCATCCGCTCGCCGTACTCCTAATTATCGAGGAATCGCCCCGTGGCTAATGCATTTATAACCGGGGATGCTGCACGCTCGCAGATATCCACCGTCGGTAATTTATCTGTCGCTTATGTTGCAGATTCGCTCGATTTGCATAATCTCCAGTTTACCGAAAACGGTTCGACAGTAGTACCTAGTCGCGGCGGTAAATCTTCTCCCCGGTTATGCCAATGTTATGCCGAGGCGGCTCTCCGTGTTTGACGAGAAACGCAAACGCTAATTCGTAATAAAGCCGACTAAAATCAACATCTCTTCTACGTGTTAAAACAGCGAGAGATTCACCACTGTCGATTTTTACACGTATATGCAAACATCTCGTCCGTCTCCGGATGAAACTCGAAAGAATCGACTTCTTCTATTACATTTTATATGAAATCAAGTGCTCTCCGCTGTTTACTCGAGGCGCGGAGGTCAGGAAGTTTAATATCCTCGCTTTTACCGTCTGCCAATTCCATTTTCCCATGACGCGCGTCCTAGAGACAGAACAAGCCATACGAGATCACCATTTCGCTTTTTTTCGGTCTCCGGATCCGCCGAAAAAGAGCGCGTTTTAATTATCGCTCGAAAATAAGTCGTCCCGATGTAATTCGCTCATTACTCGGCGCGAAACAATGAGATACGTGGTTTTAGCGCAACCACCGGACGGCATAAATCAGAGCCGATTCGTGCCCACGATAACTTCCCATTTACTCTCCCGGCAAAAAATCCACCCGACATCGAGCAGGTTAAAACGCGAAAAACTCGGATAATGCCTGAACGAAGAGGTGGAAACACGCGAGATTCGTCTTCGTCCTTTCATCCGGGACACACCAACGAAATAAACGGCTCGGAACGCGACACGGAGTCTCGAGAATCCCACCCATCCGACACTAAATTAATCGAATTTTTAAGCTCGCCCTAAAGCTCGTCCGTATACACGAACAGATCTCTCTATGAAACTTGAAATGCAACGGGTGTCTCGGAATTATGATTTTATTTTTGCGGATCTCTCGACTCTTATTCAACGCGCGCACTTTCGGTGATTTTTTGTCCGCACTCGGAGCTTCCTAGCGCCGTCTCGAATGCATCCGCGGCCCTTTGAATGGGAAAAGCGCCGTGTGCGGATCCGAGTCGAGCCTCCGAACGGCGAACACATCGGCGTGTACGCGCCGTTTGAGAGGCAAATAATCCATCACAAATTCACTTGACATTTACATGGACGTGTCACGTACACCCAACGTATATGCATGTATGCCGACCGGCCGTTGCATTATTCATACGCGCTCATGATACGGTTCCATAAGCTAAAGTGCATTCGCCGCGATCCTCGAAATTCATTATGGAACTGCCGAAACTCCGGTCATCAGCGGAGCGCGAAAGCAACAGCGAAATCGGCGGAAAGCAAGAGGGATTGCATGCGTCCAATTACCGCGACCGTCGTCATATTGATATGGACCGATCACGTCATTTACAACTTCCTTTTGACGTCAAAAATGACCGCCTATCGTCACAACACAAAGACGTCATCCTTTTTAACGTCATTTTAACGTCATTTTAACGTCATTTCAAGACCACCAAATATGTATTGAATATATTTTTGTTGTTTGTATTAGTAGTCTCAAACAGTTAGCCATTCACCAAATCCTCGTGATTGTAGATGAGACCATTAGACTTTGGTAATCAAGACCAAGAAAGATGATCCAAATGGGATTTTGCATCATATCAGCCTTATTCTCATGATTTCAGTCATAGAAAGCGAGATATAATTGGTAGCGCCACCTATTGTCTGATACGTGTACATGCGATCTAGTAATACCTGTAACGTCATATCAACGTCATATCGACGACGTGAAAAGACCAAGAAATGACCTGAAATCGACGTGACTGTACAACTTGGGCTGTCATCGACATGGGAGTGTCAAGGCCGCTTATTGACCCGACACTTGCGACAATAATCGGGGGAGATAAAGGCCGTCCCGACATATCACCGGCGGAGACGTTGGGTATTCGGTTATCTGGCGGTTCACATGCGCCTCTTTACCGTGGATCGCTCGACGCATTGTCGCCGAGGAGGCACTAACTAATCAGCGGGTTTTTCACGCTCCGCGAAACCGCACGATAAGTCGGGCAATTAGCCTCTCGCGCACATATCTGCGTTTGAGCGACGAGGGAAATTGCGATGCGCCGGCATAAAGCTGCAACAATTTGCCGGTAGCTCACTAACGACCCATCTCTGCGCGCATTACGCGCCCGATCCGCCGTAATCGCTCAGTTATACGATGGGGAATAAAGGGATGTTCATGTTCAAAAACGCCCCCGAAAGGATTTAAGACAGTTATAAAGCGAAACTTTTAAGAGCGTTAAGTCTCGAACTCTGCAAATTGAATTTTAAACAGCTTTAGTGGCGCGGATCATCGTCGACGTGACGGAGGGGTGTCAGACTGATAAACACAATTAGCCGAGAGCGCGCCCCCTCCTCCTTCGTCTCTCGCGAAATGTACAAGACGAAAGCTCGCACTTTCATCGTGATCCCGTATCTCGGAGAGGAGCGAAGAAATTAGGGTAATTTGACAGTGCGGGCCTCGTAGGTATGCAGGTGCCGTCACGACTTTTCCACCGAGAGCTTGAGAAAATCCCCGGCGATTTTATTTAACCTTAATTTCGCGCACTTATAAACGAACAACGACGACGCCATCATCACATCCTCCGGTAGAATCTTTCACTAATGGCCAATACACGTGTAATCGCCGCGCATATAATAACGCGAAACGTGATATTCTCTCACGTCCCACATTTCACTCGAGACAAAATGATACGGTTAACGATATGTCACACTTTTGCGATGGAGAATACACGCCGGGGCGAAATTGCCCGACCTTGGCTTGGCCGTATACCGATAATGAAAAAATCACACGGGGGGAGAATTTTCACATCCCGCTGCTCTCATTATAATTGCATCATTTCTTCTGCACGAGCGGCAGTATATCATCACTCCGGTTTTAATTGAGAGAGGTTAATTTGCGACTAGGCCAGAAAGTGCAGTCAACAATGAAACGGCACCATCTGCATGTGCATCGAGAGGAGATCATGATCGAGAACGCATAATTTCGCATGCTGTGGCGAAATAATTACGTTAGCTTTAATTGAGGCATCAGTTTTACACAAATCGTAACGATGCGATACATCAATATCGGTTTCGATTTTACCTATACAGAATAACCTTTTGCGCTAAAACTCGATCTTTGCGCAATTAAATCGGCTCGTGTCTGAGCGTAGGTGAAGAATTCGCTTCGTGACGGGGTTAAAACCACAAACGCCATAAATCGCCTTTGACAAACAGCCGAGATTGGTAGATGCTAATAAATAAAAGCACCAAGAGATGTGACGCGTTGCGTTTAAGTGCGCGACGCGCGGTATCTAGCAGGAATAATCCGAGCTTAATTGGAACAAGCAGAAGATGACCCTCGGGAATACTGCCTAGTCACCCCTTTCGCTCATTCGCCATCGGAGCATCCGCGATCTCGATAATGCGGGAAAACCGCTTTTTCGCCCGCCATCTGCCCGCTCTCGCGATCTCGGAAGAACGGTAACGTTCGCTAATTTCCCAGTTTCGCAAGTAGAAAACTGACTCATCCGAGTGGATTATTATTATGATTATTACGAGCCGTCCCGTTTTTAATAACAACGAGATCTTGGTCACCGTGATGACCGCAATCACCGCCTTTTTTCTTCCTCAAAGTCTTAAAACGTAATGTCGGTATTAGGTGATGGGCATCACGCAAAGTCGACGTAAACCGGACCCGTTTAAGTATAAAGCCTTCGGCGCTTCTGATTGGCAAGTTGTCGATCGTAATGCAGCCTGGCACATCATCGTCTAAACTTTACTCGGAAGGGTCTTAATCAAACCGAAAGTTTAATGCACCGATAACTTCCTTGATGTGTACACGTCCAAACTTTCCGCCTACGTATAGACACCGAAATTATTGTTATTATTAGTCAAGTTCGGAGTGCACCTTAATCGATTTCGAACACTCGGACTTGTGCAACTCGGTGAAGAATTGAAAAGTCCCGAGATGAAGTTTTGACGTTAATGCCATACACGCGAGAGAGTTATTGTCGGTCGCTTTGTTGGGCGTAATTTACGAGCGACTTTAACATTTCGCACTTTGTATTATAATGTCCCGGGCCTCGACTAGAACCGAAAGGCAATTATCGTCGCTGAAAGGGAAAGCGACGCGCGGCGGAATTATTGTCGTCGATGGCGCGGCAAAAATCGGCGCGATTAAATAAGTTATGGGATTCGCTCGCTCCTCTCCCTTTGAGGCATTCCGTGATGTCGTTCCGTTTCGCAAATACGTATACGTATGCACGCAGAAACGAACAAGAAAGATGGCCGTCGGGGAGACGTCGTCTTCCGACATGGCCGGCACGACGTCCTCTGTCAGGAGGAAGGAATCGTGGGTGCGCTTGGGCGAGAGGACAAATGTTCGTTATTGATACTGTCATTTACAAATGTACGCCGGATCAGATAAGTGCGGCCGCGGACTCTCCACATAATAAGAGAAATTCTTACTCGTTACGTGAACCATCTGAATTACAAATCACGCATATTTCTCAATCAGATACGCATTTCAGAAGTATCCAGCCAACGTGAAACAATAGAGAGCCCCGGCCGTTCCCGTCCTCTCTGTGCCTATCGCACAGTTGGACGACCTCACTCTCGCTCTCGAAAAGACCCCGGAGAAAAGGCCACCGTAAGGACACGACGTAACAATTCGAGTATATCAATAAAGAGAAAAACGCCGGTAATTAAACGGCGATCCTTGTGTGTCCGTAATTGCGGAATCCGCCGCGAAAAGGCGCAAGACTCCCATGCGAAGGTCCGCGGACGCACAATGCATCATTGCTAACGGACCACGTTACATACGCGGACAATGTCCACACTATTCCCCCCATATAAAGTCGCAGATATGTTGATACCATAAACACAGAGCCGTTTTAAAACAGATCGTCATAATTTCCGCACAAGTGTTCTAACGAGCGATAAAATCATACCTCCGATAAATAAACTCAACTTTCCGGCGTATCAGATCGCGATTTATGGCGATCCCGGAGCTCCTTAAGGACTTCTGGTCCGCTCCGATAATACCAAACTATGTAAGTAACGTATGTGCAACATGAGCGAGACTTTCCGGTCGCTCTCTTCATTCTCCGTGTGTGGATAATAATAATTTTGATGGGCGTTAAATAATAAACCACCGTGTACGCGTCAGAAACGAGAGTGCATTATAGAAACTGACGTGAGAGATGACCTTGCCGTTTCCCAACAGCATCCTTGAACTTAACCGATCGTAATAACATCGAGCAACAACAAAGAGATCTCCATCACAATAAGCCGACAGAATTTCGCTTTTCACACTTTTTGTCCGCGATCGCGGTGCAACAGGGAACGACCGATCGAGAGGGAGATTCCTTCCTGATCTCATCACTTTACAATACTCGACCGGCGAAGCACCGTTAAGTCAACTTGAAAGATCCCAACCTCAACAACAAACAAGAGCCGGTGTCGTGCTAAATGAATCACCCGGGAGACTCCCACTTTTCCTTAATTTATGCAGACAACCTCATTGATTAAGAACAGTTATGAAATGCGAATCGACACGCGTGGGCCCTCCGCTGCGCCGATTACTCATCGTCCCATCGATTTTTCATCGCGAATTCTAGTTACTAAACGATAATTTGAAAACGAAACGGAGCTCGGTAATAAACCGGGCACGAATGCCTCCAGCCGACTCAGAAGCGCGGCCAATTTCCATTCCCGAGTCCGCGGGAAACCGAATGCGCCATAGGAACGCATCGGGCATACGAGTAGTTAGTTCGAACTTAATAAGCTTCAAGTTCGTGCGATTTATAAGCGCGGCCTCGCCTATCCGCATAACGCTAACAGCCGTACGAAAAGTTCGCGATCGTCGATTCGAAAATGCGCCGCGTCCTCTAATTATACACGTGAGAACCGACGTTCCTTTCCCGACGGACGCCGCAATAATAATCGGCCCTAATGGTGATAAATGCGGCCGATACGCATCGATCACGGGGCCGATCTCGGTCATGTATTTAGATCGGCATAATGCTCATCGGCGATTCGCCGCATACTAATGAATGGACGGCGAACACGGAGCCGGAACGACCCGCGATGAATTACGCATCGAGTGACACTTAACATTTGTTCGACCGCACACCCAGTTCGCGATACGCGCACGAGAAAAACTAAATAAATCTGCCGATACGTGCTAACCATATGGCGTCATATCGCGAACAGGTCGCGATTCGAGTTTCTCGTCCGATCGCCCGTCTCGATCTCCGCCCGGATTCCCCAATTGCCGGGGACGGTAATAATGGTTAAGGTCGGCTGTAAAGCGCGGTCTCGATAAAAATTAATTACACTGTGGCGCTACCCATAAAATGCCAATTATTTTTTAATGTCCCCGGAGTTATGACGACCACCGGTGCTATCACTCTGCCTGATGCTCGCGGAGATAATTTATTCCGCGAGCTATGAAAAAACCGTCATTTCGATGCGGAGATCGAGAGAGGACGTTGGCTCTTGAAACGTTAATGGGCATATTTTTCCGCATCCAAACAGTCGTCGTCGATAAACGTTACGGAGAGGATTCCGGTTAGGGTTAGATAAACAGGAAATTGGGGCCGATGATGATGATTATCGCCGGTTAGCGAATTCCGAGCCGAATTAATGAATCGTACGCCATTCAAACGGACGACACTCTCAATTTCGTACATCCCCAGACGTTCGATCAAAACCGCCGGGGAGAAATTTCAAATATGGACCGTAATTAAATCGGCATCGCGGATGGGAGTCGACGATTTTTAATAAGGGCGACCTTCGGATGGTATCGTGTAGCACAGCGCGCCGTAATTAATAGAACTGAATTCTGATGAAAAGGCGATCGGTTTATTTTTAGCCGACGAGTTTTTATATTATTACGAGTCTCGGGCTTGAGCTTTGACGTCGGACGACCACTCTGAACGATCTCGAGACAGAATCCTCGTGGGAATAATGCCGCGAAATGATATCCGAAACAACGAATGTGCGTAATTGAAGAATCCGCTGTAATTGCACCGGAAAGCGCCGCCGCGGTCAATTTCGGACTGTCAAACCCAAAAACTTTTATCGCTGTTTAATCGTCGCTTGCGCAATATCAGCTTCCGATCATCACAATAATAAAAACGGTTGTTTCGTCTAATCCGTTCCGAATAGTCTGACCGATTATTGTTGTTATTTCCTCACCGCTACTTTCGTCGTGAAAGATTTTATCCAAAAACTGTCCAATTAAATCGAAAAAGTGGTATAAGGTAGGGGCAATTATTTACGAGTGCGGCGGGCTGCCTAGAGCTCCGAGAGTCGAGTCTCTCGTCTTTTTTAAACCCCCGGTATTAATTTATAAGGTACCCGGCAACACGATCCGGTAATTAGCTACCTATACTGGGACTTATCTGTTAAAAGTCTGGCTGTACGGATTATTTGCTCTCGGGGATATATCTGATTCAAACAATGCTTGAAACATGGCCTTTACGGGATCCCGAGACATTTTCAGTTAGCCTGGGATAAAGTTTAGACGTTGATTATCGATAATATCGGCCGGCAGACACGCACCGCATCCCATGTCGATCGCCGAGCCAATTCCTCAAAGTGAAATGTCTGATGCCAGAGAGACTAGCAGGAGGCGGTTCCGAACCGCTGCCCATTGCAAATTTTTCAAAACCACAACAACTAGTAGTAGTAGATATAGTAGCGAATTCCCCGCTTTTGTGGGAAAATGTCTACGAAATACACCGATAAACTGGTCTGCTTTTTAAAAGCCCAATTATTTTTAACACATCACCGTAATAAAAGTGAGTGAAATTAATTGGACCGACAATTACAAAGTTTGTCCGGTCTATTATACGGAGAAATCCGGACGGAATTCCTCTCTTTTGGGCATTTACGTGTGGGGGGCGTTGAACTTGACTTGAGTTATTTAAAAATTTGCGGTCTGTGGTGATGCATTTGCGGCCTCTTCCAACAGTACACAAATCCACCTCTCTCCGTACCGGGGCACTATGAAATAAACCCGGGGGATTTTTTTTCTTCATCTCCACAGCAAGTTAAAATACTATACAGGTGCATTAAAATATACCTCCCAAGCTGTTGCGATAGAGAGACTCACTGCTACGTAAAAGGAGCTGAAGCGCATCCTGCCCCGGAAAGGAAGCAATTTTGTGGGAAACTCCGTGAATAATCGAAAAAATTGCTTTTATTTTTAAAATTACGTATATCGCCGTCATCGGAGAAAGTTGTTGTACAAATATGGATGCGCGGTTCCCAAGGCATTAAATTTTTTACTGCCTTATAATTAATGTAAATTGATTTGGGGGAATGTCTAAATTATAGAGGAGCATAAATGTCTCATTTAAATCGTGCTTATCGTACAGACGCAACGTCGTTCGACAATTATATTTCGTCCGGGCGAAATACCGGTTCTCGTATTTCGGAAACGACTCGGTGTTTCCTTTTTCCTGGGCTGGAGAATTTCGTCGGTATAGTCGAAATTATTGCAATGATCGCGCCATTTTACCACTCTCTAAAAGTCGAAAAACGCACATTTGGCTTCGAAAGGGGCGATTTATTGTCGTCCAAGTGGGAAAGCGCGCGTAATAAATAACCCGAAGTGATTTATCTTGCGGTTAACGCATTTTTTCCGTGTACAAAAATTGTAAAAGGATCGTGATGTGGTCGAAGCCAAGTGAGGCTAAAATTATGACCGCCGGAGAGTGCGGCCGAGATATTAGCGGCAACCCCGAAAGCTCCATCCGTAAATTTCCCGTTTTGGCGGAGGCGGCGCCGTCATCGAGAGCCAATTTAAAATGCTCATTAACATCGTCATCATCATCGCGGATCGCATCGTCTCGACGAGATGAGATCGGACGGGATAAGATGAGATGAGGGCCCCTCGTCTCTGAAATCGAAACCGTACGTCGTCGTCGTCTCGTTACGTTGCGACATTCCTGCGCCGCTCGTAAAACCTCTCGTTCACACCTTATTTCGATGTTTACCGAAAACCGCACCCTCCCTCTGACAAGTTTGCCACGAGCGTATGTGCGTAGGGAGACGAATTTGTCATCGACGTGTCACGGCGATCATCACGCAACTCTACCGGAGGAATTTTCCGGATCCGCGGACGGTGCGAAAAGTTTTTAATTAAAAACTGAACTTCTAATTGAGTTAGTTTCTGGCCGCCCTTGCTTTTTAACAATGTTTGAGGGAAATTTTAGAACTTAAATGCTTAAAAGGATGCATCAATTCTTTAAACTTTTTGGAAAGTTCAGCGACGAGACTCTTTAGATCCTTTAATTATGAGGAAACTCTCGTCAACCGCTCTGCCCCGGATAATAACCATCAAGGACCTCTCATCCAGAAACCACACCGTCATCATCATCAGGTGTGCTGAACTGTCCCTCACTTACTCTTTTCCCCAAGGCATTTTTACTTATTTTCTCAATTCCGCCGGTAATCTATTATTCATTCCCGTTTAATTTGCTAATGTATTATAATGAACGGTTTTAGCATATTGCTCGCGCTTCGGCATGTGAAATGACGGCGGCTTTATTATTTTACATAATTGCGCATTCGTACAAATTTCCTCCAGTTTTTATCGCGTATCCGCCGATTTAAAACTACTCTTTCTCGTCAATGGGTGCAATAATTGATGGATGAGTACGAGCCGAAAGGTCATAGTAAAACCGCATCATTAGTGCGAGAGCGCGCTGCACTCGACGATGCGCCGGTCGGAAGTTTGAAAACATTTTTCACACCCATCGACCGAACCAACGTGGACGTGAACAAGCTGAAATTATCGTTCCGACTCGATCCGATAATAATTGATGGGGTTGATGGTCGCGTTATTAATAAAACTGGCTCGTTTTCGATTATTATTACGAGATGATGATGGCGATGGGCGCGTGGTTCACTGAACGGTGAGCGGTCTTCGTACGGCCTTGGTAATGAACCTGCGTCGATGTCGATGATGGCACCTACCATCCTCATCATCATCGACATCTAGTAATCGGAAAAGACGAGGAAGAAGACGATGGCGTATTTGCATTTCGCGAGTGCACACATGTCCTCTCGCCGTGTACAGGGACGGATAAATGGAATTGTTCGATTTCGCGGTAAAGCGCGATACACGGGTACTGCATGCGAGCTCGTGTGCTCTTCGGATATGTGGATGCATGTAATGTATGGAGAACGAACGGCTTTCACGCTCTGTGCAAATTCGCACGCAATTACAACACTCCCACTGAAATTTCAATTAGCGCATGGTCGACGCTCGGATTTAAATCACCTCTCTCTTCTCGAAACAATCGGCACTGGATGTGTCGAACCGGCCCCCGTTTATCCGATCCGTGCATCCGCACAAACACCAGCCGATGTTTGATTCATGACGACGCAATATCCAGGGTTGGTCGACAAAGCGACAATTTGCTCCCCGGATCGTCTCCAGGGTGAAAACCGTAGACCGATTCAAAATCTCGATAATCAGCGATAGGTCTGAATAGAATATTCCCAAAGATTAGACTTCAGCTTATAGGCATTTATGAGGAAGTGTGATTACCCATCAACTCTCCGCTACCATGTAAGGTGTTGTATGCGTAATAAAGACAAGAGTTCATTAGAGGTTTCTCAGTGAATTACCCGAGTAATCACCTGGCACTTTCAGCCGGGTACGACCATGCAGAAGGATTTAATAAAATCAATAAAATCCGAAAGCTCAAACTCGAGGACCGTTGTGGACAGATGGTCGACCGTACGACCCATTGGAAGATGAGTACCGAAATGACTCGAATTACCCGGGTGAACGATATAATGTTGAAAAGTTGCGGGATCACGGTGAGGACGCGGATCGGGAGAGGCATCGGCGGCACATCCTCCAATGATAAGAGCCGAAGAGTTATAAATATGTGATGTTCCACCTGCCACGGCCGAGTAGTGGTACGGCCCCACCACACCACCTCCTAGGTCTCTTCGGCAGTTGCGGAGTAGTTGAGGCAGGAAAAGAAGCAGTTCGTCGCTCGCCAAAGCATTTCTGTTGTGGTTGTGACCGTGAACGCACCGCAAAAGAGACAAGGCCAAGGACATAGAGCCGCATTCACGACGACACACACAGAGAGCCATCGGCAGCCGCCAGTGTCAGTGTCAACATACGAGTTTGCCGTACCGAGAAAGCCGCGGCGTCAAAGCCGCTCCTCCTCGACCGTCACCGCGGAAGGAAGCTCAAGGTAGGTGCATTGATCCGCGGGTGGCGCCTCGACACGCACCGATCTCTATCTGCCATGTAACGGGGAAATTCGGCCGCCAATTTCCGAAGTCAGTGATGAAAGTGGTGTTTTCTCGATGCGCGCCGATGGGCCTGAGGTAAAAACGGCCTCCTCTCCGGGCAAAAACGGATTTGTCGCGTCCTTGTGTTACGGTGCATTCTTTCCGGCGAAAAAATCGATTAGCCAGACGGAAAATCACACATCTGACGGCCAAACCGCAATTTGCAATTATTTCAGGCCGGCGAAAAAATCGCCCCTAGGAAAATTCACCAAAGTCATTGCACTCGCGATCGCATTCATACGCAACGTCTGATGGCTCAGGCGACAGAGTCCATCGTATTAACGGTCCAAATTAAATTTAATGCGGAATCATAATTAAAAAGTCGACGATAACCATAACTCAAATACGTTTTTCCCGTGGAGAATTTTTTTCGAATATGATAAAGTTAAAGTCTCGTAATAAAAACATTTTGCCGTAACTGGACATAAATTTCAAGTACCCATTTAAAAAATCCATGAATTCCGATCGTGTTATTAGTATGGCCGACATAAAACTAAAAGTCCAACGATGATAACAAAACATAAAATTATACTTCCGCGCGCGGTTTATAATACGAGTCGTAAAATATGTCAAATCGCGGTGTGTGAAAACCGCAACATCATCATCATCTTCATCATCATCATCATCAAGTTTGAAATTGCGATACGGGAAAGCGCCAATTATTACACCTGAATATGAAGCCCGTTTACTACAAAGCAATTAAAATGTGATATTTATGACGTTCTTGGGGACGCCATAAATCTGTCAATAAAGTCTCCTCATCCGTGAGTGAGTAACTTCTTGTAAAGTCACTCGGAAACTCGCTGGCGAAAAATCCGGAAACATTTCGAGTGTATAGGTGCTCGAGAAATTCGCCAGTTATTGAATCTTTCTAATAGCCCCACGAGTATACGAGGGAGTATAGAATTCGTTTTATTGATATTATTATCGAAACGGTGAAGTGGTCGCGAACTTGACGGACGTGAATTGGAGTGAACGAAAATCGATCCATTGTTCGATTTTTACGGGGGCCGCCGTAAATAAAATCGTCCTCGATTTGTCGACACTTTTTCGCAGTGCGCCTAATGGCCGTCGATGCATTTGTGTTTAGGTTCCACGTCCGCATATGCCACAATGTAAAACGTGAACGTATCGATGCATGTCGTCGCTTATACTCCTCTCCGGCCCCGGCCGCGGTCGTTGTGGTGGAAGCCGCACCGCGACTTTTTTCCGGCCGATTCCTAACCGTAAATTGGCTTCGACTTTGCGCGATGATGATGCCGGGACGTAAATCGAAACGGAACGGGCGTATACGCGATTCACGTCGGGATTTCGCGAAATTATCGACGTCCACGATGCGCGCAATTACCCGCCATTAGGCCCCGATCCAGATCGTTTCGATAATCCCGACCGAAAAGTTATTTCTCTATCGGAAAACGAGAGAATATCGAGAGCCACAGGGGCACGAACGATAATTGCTCAATCTCGATACAACGCACTCCTTCCGCCACCACGAAGACGACTCGAAGAATTCAAACTGAAAACTATTCGATTGATATGGCATTCGCGCGATTTCATAATCTACCACGTAACGGATGCTCACTTTCAGGATATTTAAGTCGAAATCGCCGGAGTCTCCGGACTCCGGAGATTGAACTCGGCGTATCCTTGGTCTCGATAGAAATAGACGAGTTTGGCTAATTCGGTGGGAGAAGAGTCGCGTTAATCCCAACAATGGCGCATCTTCGCCGATTTAAGCGTGCGAAGAAATTCCTCCGCTAATAATGAGGGCCTGGGGTCCGTTAGTAGCCGTGTGTGGGAGTGCTCCAGGTCGCACGATGCACGAAAGGGTGTGCGCATCTTCACCGTTTCCTATAAAGCAAATCCGCGCCTCTTCGACTCTCAACCGAACATACAGAGTGTCTCAAGGCAAGCTTTTTAGATGCATCAGATGAAGACGATTTTTGATCGACTACTTTGAAGATTTCGCATGAGACGCTGGGTATATTGATGATTGACGACGATGGCGAGGACGCGAACTTTGGCAGCAATTATCCGAAAGCTTTACGCGTTCCATGGGTGCGATCCGCGATAAACACCTGGCTGGAAAGTCGGCGCACACATGTGACGAGATGCGAGAGGGAATCTTCGCGGAAGTGCAAACGCAAAAATTCACTAGTGAAAGTAGCGAGGCAAGCGCACACACAATCCTCTGCTCTCCGACCAATTATGCCGACGCCTCATGTCGATAATAACATGCATTAGAGTCATCCAGGAAATCTGCCTCGAGTTTTAATGAATCCGAGGATGCACCTGAAATAACGGGCTCTCCGATCGTCATTATCGACGAGGGAAAAATGCGCAACTTTCAGCAGTTTCAGCGCGGCCTGTTGTCCGGCGGCGGCGGTGGCGCCGCTCCTTCGACCCGAACGGCCTAATTGCGACGCCTCGTCGACCGGCCGGCGCCGCGACGCACGATAATAACACCTCAGAAACGCTGAAAAAGGGCCATCAAGAAGTCGATCCGTGCGACCTTGCCGTCCCGAATTATTCATAACTGCAGTTTAACGTCCCCGTTTTCGCAATAATCGTAAAAGCTCCATCAATTCCGCTCGGCTCCGATGAAATTCAAAATCAACGTCACTTATTTTCACCGGCGTCTCCGGAGCGGGGCGAGGGACGGATAATTGATAACAAGGGAGGCGTCATCACCCCGATCACCTATAATGCTCGATGGGAGTCGCGTAAAACGCCAATTTGTCAAGGCGAATTTCATCGAGCCGCTCGTATCCTTCACGAGAAATATTTAACTTGGCGAGAGGGATTTTTCACCCTTCATAAATAACCCGTCAAATTAAAGTGGCACGTCCCGGGGAGAAGAAACGTTTCCACGACTTGACACACGTCTCCATTTAAAGAAGTTACGAATTTTAAAAGGAGTCACACGAATTAGGTGACGACGCGAAAAAATACGGTAAACGAAAACTGACCCGCAGACCCACTGCCTCTGTAACAACCCGTTAAGGTCGCACCCACCTGTACAAGTCCAAAAAACCGCACCACATGATAAACCGGTGATTTTTCCACCTTTTACCTACCTCAATTTCCGTTTTAACGATGGAAAAGTTTAATCGTGGTCAGTCTCTCTGCACCTCGTTCGGAATGCGTCAAACAGCCAATTATAAGTTGCACACACGACACCCCGTGATTAAAACGAACTGCCAGTTGAAAAACGCGCCGTAAAGGCCGGACGATTAATTAGCGGAATTGACAGCGTAATCATAGGCGCGGATAATTACCTCCGAAAGCAAAGCGCGATATCGTATCGGATGATCCCACCGAAATGACATGATTAAGTGCAACTTTATAAAACATGTGGTCTTCGGCGGATTCTAACTGTGAAAAAACATTTCGGCATCCTGTAACAATAATTATTTAATTGCGAGCAGTAAAAGATCGTAATCGATCAACAATCTGTCGTGTTTAGTCAAAAGTTAACGGTTTCGCTTGGCATATTGCCCACGCTTTTCGATCTGCTTTCTCATCTCGGTCGCGACTCCGCAGGGCGGCAAGTGCGAGAGCGTAGGCACACAGGAATCGCTCGAAATTAAATTAAACGGTAGCCGATGCGGCGACTTTACGCGATTAGATCCGTTAAATCACCGTCTCCGATTGTTAAAAACGCGATTTTATCAGCGCCGACCTTGCATTCTTAATGGCCGCTTTTAATCTCGCCACTTAATTTCAATCACCTCTCTTCCGAGTGAGAGCCAATAACTATCGCGGCCGAACATCTCGAGCCAGATGTGCGGCCGGTGTGGGAGGCGTTCGACTCTTTTCCGATGAAAAATCGGCGGTGAGTCACACGCGAACCTCCTTTACCGGCATTACGACCGGCCGTTATCAGTGTTTATGCGCATTTCCACCGGCCCGAAGATTGCGCGACATCTGTCGCAAGAGCGCGCGGGTCGCCGTCGCGTTTGACCCTTCTTCGACTGTACGACCGTGCCGAACCAGCTTTTATGCGAACAGTTACGTTCGCGACGATCTAATAACATTCCATTGTCGCGTAATGGCACTGCGTAACGCGATGAGAACCGCGCGATTCTGGGCCACAAGGTTAATTGCCCTTTCGTCGCTTTCATCATCGTCATCGCGATCATCATAATCATCGTCACGATAAACAGCCCCGAGCCGCTCATCAGAATCGGATAATTGTGGGAGAGGATCGAAACCGAAATCCGCGACCCACTTCTTTGGCGACCTTTTTCCCGTCTCGAGGAGATGCAGTTTGAAGAAGCGTCTGAGCCGTTAGTTCCGCGACCGGTCTTTAAAAGAAACAGGTGGAAATGGGAGCGCTACTGTCATTTTCTTTGCGGTCTCGGAACGTTTTATCGCAAAGCGGCCCGTTACGGACCCCACAATGCCACCGATCGACACGGTTTTCGTAACTCAAAAGCGAGAATTATTTCGAGAGCGCAACTATCCGGGCCACCGTTAACCCTAATTGAAACTGCACACTCGAGGCGCGTCGAAAATCCGGGGATTTTCAGGCATTTATACGAGCGCTCGTACGTCATCTTGCGCACACAAACCTCGGATTATTAATTCCGGGCGAAATCTCCACCTCAGACACGAGCGTAATCGCTCATCTTGCGAACGGCGAAATACCGGCCCATGATTCCGTCACGTTTACAACTAAACTGTACCAATTTCGAGTGAATAAGACGTAATTTGTGTCATCTGGAGGGTTCACACACGTCGGTCGAGAAGAGTTCGCCAACAAAGCGGAAAAACTGTAGTATATGTCGAGTTAAATACCGTTTAACGTGAATCCTCTCGAAATTACATTGTCTTTTTGTTGCAGTAACTAACCGTGTAATTATCTTTGATCGCGCAGAGACTTTATGAATGAGCGCGCTCTCGATGGGAGTACTTTAATGGGCCGCACCGGTGAGACCGAGAGAGCAGGTGACGCCGGCCGGTGTAATAACACATTGTCGCGATTTTCGCGACATTTCGCCGGAAAAATCGCGCTTTTCCCGTGGCATGATCGATAAATGACGGCTCGGTCCGACCGCGGGGCGCCTCTTTATTCCATTACGAATAATGGCCGGTACAAGAGTCGAGAACGTCCCGTGGCGAACGTGCAGCTACCGTTCCAGCGATCTTCGGGTCTCTCGAGATCGGATTGCGTTCCTCTAGTCCGGTCGAAAAGAAAATTTTTCCCACCACCACCTCCTCGATAAATCACTCGGCCGTACCGAGGGAAAATCTTTGGTATTCCATTATCGACATTTGCATTTGTTACTATTGTTACTAAACAATAATATCGTAAGGTTCGAGCACGACCACTCTCCGACGTCGTGTACTTCTCATAGACGGTAACATTAAATCAGACCAGAACCGCGAGGTTCCACCAGAGCGCCCCACTAAATCAATAACGCGCACCGCGATACCGATAAATCACCGACGGACCACGATTCAACAATTCGGAAAAATGACGCAAATTTTCGATAATTATCAAACGCTCCTCCATAAATCCCGGGCCGAAACGAGCGACTCCGACGGCATTACGGCCTTAATTAAATTCCGCAATTTGATTGCGCCGCGACAGTGTGCAGTAGTCGCCGGCGATTAAGAGATTAGTTACATTTTCCACCGGGCGGAACATTATTCCGCAACGGATGCAATTTAAAACCCGCCCAATCAAGGACCGCATCTCGCGACGACGATGATGACTCAATTTCGGCCGAAATCGGTTTTAATCATCTCCTTTATCGGTGCGAGCACGCGGATCGGGGAAGTTTCGAGGACCGTCACGCGAAACTCGCAACTTGTTGCCGCGACGTCATCATCGCCCGGAGTGGCGAGCGGGTTTCGGCCCCGGAGCTTATAATTACCGGCGACCGGAATCGGGCGAAACGTCGAAAACGGCCGCCCGTCAATTTCCGCCGGGTTCACTTACCGACGAGTTCATATTTCCGAACAATGGCCGTCGGTATATCCGTGGAAGTCGGCGATAAATCGCGCTGTCGCCTCTCCGGGCAACGAGCCGGCCGGTCAATAGATTCGGATTGGTGCAGTGTTTCATTACGTCGCTGCATACAGAAACGACGTATAACCTCGGCAGCTTTCAATAAAACACATAATGGGACAGCGATTAATAACTACCCGACCGGAGGATCGCATTGTTACGACACACAATGCAATTACTTACACACATATATGCCGGCCGCGATACACAATAACGAATCTACATTGTGTCCGCGAACGCTTTGATTGATATTCCGGACGGCAGCCGAATGCTCGACGAGGAAAACAAGACGCAATTACCGAAATTTTCCTACTTTTACCGATCCATATTGGGGCGCTCCTCCTGGAAAGCGCGGCTGATATGCGATGCGGTCTCTCTGAATTTAATTAGTGCCAGTTTCGTGCCAATCTCGCCGCCGTACGGAAGCTCGACGTGTAACTAAAACTCGCATAACTAGCTCCGCCGGTTTTGATGAGATTGTCGCTTAATATTTAGGAAACAATGAAAGCTGCGACTCGTCAAGCGCCCCGTGTTTTCCGACAATTATTCACCCGGAATTTCCACCGGGTTCGCTCGACTCGATTAGGCCGAAACTGACATCGCGAATACACCTCATGTCCGGATCGCGAGGTTATTGTCGTCTTCTCCGTCTCAATCGAGATTTCGTATACGTCAGAAACCCACAAGAGACGCTCACTTATACCCGGTGGGATTAATCCAGAGAGATTCAGAACTATCATAATCCGTTACTAATCCAAAGTTATAACGAGCAGATTATTCGATAATCTGGAGATAATGCGCTCCAGGTGATAACGGAGAGGGAGGCGCCGACATGGAGCTCCCCCTTCGTGCGTTCCCTCAAGTGGAATTGAAAATTGAATTTTTAAAGGAAATTCACGCCCAGGGCTTGCCTCACCGCACACACTACACAAGACTCGGCTTTCAGTGATTTACAACTCGCAAAAGCCTCAAGCTCCAACTGATTGTTTCTACTAATAATAGCAATAATAACGTACAGAGAGAGAAACCGGGTTGTTAAAGACCCCGACTATTAGCAATAAAGTTTTTACCATGGCCACGAGCGAATAAATTTAATTAAGCCAAACTATAACGGCCGGTCTCATTAAAAACGCATGCACGAAAATTACAAGGCTCCGGCTTTTCCGCCACTTAATTTTACACTTAAATAAATGCCGGGCGGTTCTTCTCCGGGCGTTATTGATTTCTTTCGCCGTCATAGTAATATCGGGTCGGGAGGGCGAAACTGGCAAAACAAGCGAAGGCGACCGGAAAGTCCGGGATGGCCTGTCAATTCACAACGAATTTCATATACAACAACCTCCGTTCAAAACAACTTTCAATAACCGGCATGTCAAACAAGATTAAAGTGGTCAACGGACGCGAACTCCTCCTGACAGTTGAATAAAGTCCGGGGGCCTCCGGTTAAAATGACTCTCCGGATCGTCCGTTCGCCTTTCCGTCCGAAATCACGCGAAACTTCAAAGCGATCCCGAAGACGCAAATGCCCGCCGACTTTCATCAGTTAGGTGCAAAAGGTTTCCGTCTCGGGGCACACATGCGTTCCCGAACCGCCCGGGGCCTACAAGAAAGATGAAATTAAATGCAGCCTTAACGGCGGTCATTTGGAATGACTCGGCTACACCTACCTACCTATGCGCATAACGTAATAACAAATCGAAAGAACTGTAACTGTAGTGTAATTAAAAAACCCTCGGGCTTCCTGCATGCACCCGACTCTCCGTCATCGCGGTCCGGATTTTGTCAAGTTCAATTATTAGGCAAAAACTTGATAAACAGCCCCAAGCTTATTTATGCGTTCCTAAACTACCGGTGTTTTCGAGATTATTTCATTAGGTGAATTGAATACCCGGGTCCGTTTTATCACAATTATTCAGGTGGATAGGCGCATTGTCGACTGCAGAGGTTCCGTCAGCTAATCGACCATCACTAAATCGCCGAGTTTATTAATGACTTTAGCCTTTGGTCAACGATCGAAAGCGACTGTAATTACACTTCATCAGATCCCAGATTCATCTCTCCGAGAGTACACGAACATTATTGCGCTATAGGCGATCCAGTTACGAAACCAAACACGCATTAACGATAAGACCACGCTAAATAATTAATAACGACAATTAAAAATGACAATTTCCACGTAGACTCGTATAAGAAGCCGATCGAGTTCAACGACACAAATACCCCGGATTATTATTGATTTGGGGGGATCTCGAGGAATTATAAGCGAGACCCGGCGAGACTCGATTAGAATTTCATCAACGACTTAATGCGGTTCGGTCGCCGTGTGATGATGGCTTTTCGTTCGATTCTTCCGCAGTCCTCGCACCAGAATAGAAGCAATTTCTGTAATTGCGATCGAGATGTGTATTATATATATATCACTCCTTCCTCCCACATTTCTCTCTCTAGTCTAGTCTCGGTTCGGTCCACACCGCAAGATGATGATGATGCATACACACACAAGAGATGATTTCTAACACTCTCATCACTTGCACAATTGCGTAACTCATTACACACAGTATACGTGCATTATAATGGAGATGAGATTCACATCACCGATCTCGATTGTCAAGAGCGCCGGACTTTTACTGTGCGAGTAGCTGGAAGCCTCAATAATTAGAGCTCCAGAGGGCACAGACGCGGCATAAGCGCAATTAAACTGGCAAACTCATGTCGGATAAAAATGAGATTGTTCGTAATTTATGCGTGGGAACTTCGGCCCATCCAGAGACTTATATTAATAACGCCCAAAGGTCAACGTTCGCACTGTAAGAGGCGCGCTTCCTCATTTTTCCGCGATTTTTATTAGCGATTGTGCCTTCTTTTTATGTGAGAGAGTATAATATCAAGATCGATCGATTTACTCCGCGATATAATTATTCAAAGGTTATTGAAAGACTGAAGAGTGGCGCGACTCCTCATAGCCTCATAATAATAATAATGATAATAACTGGTAAGAGATGGAAAAATCGGAAGGATATGAGAAAACACTCTACCAAATTGAAAATGGTAATGAGGCAGGAGGAGAGCGCTAATAAATCTAGGAACCGATAGAACGAGTACACACCAATATCGCTAAAACGTGAAAACCTCCCGAAAATCACAGTTATGGAAGAGTGTGGCCCCCGCGAACGACCCAGTTCAACAAAGGCCATCGACGGTTATTATGATGCGAGACTGGTCGGGAAAAAATCGAGACTCATCGAAAATAAAACCGGCCGGGGGGCTTATAATTCGAGTTTCATCAAAGTCCGCGATTTCGCGTCGCGTTTCGGAAATCGCCCACGCATGTGATCGCCGGTTAACTGTTTTTTAACTTAATAACCGACAGTCCGTCGTCGGTCACCAGCTGGGAGAACAACGGATCCGCAGAGCAAACTTGTAATTACCGGACAATGGCGTGCATCACCGATCCGCCGCGGGCCCTCCGCCGCCGCGCACATCACCCGGAGGAAATTATAATCGTGAACCAACATTTCGATTAATTAAAGGAAGCGACCCTCGTCCCGTGTGCGACTGCGGGCCCGAAAGTCCGGGCGAAACAATAAGAGTGTTGATAATTCCGAGGCGATAAATCGTCCTGGAGGAAATCGCGGGGCGCGTTTCCCACAGGTGATCCTGCGCTATGGTGCGAATTCGACTTTTTCCCCGGTCGAAAATTGCCACGGGGCGGTCGTAAATTAGCGCTTACAAACAGGCGCACACAAATATATACCCGGCGCGAGAGAGAACGTTATCGGCGAACTTAACTGTGAAATTGCAAATTGGTTTGTTTGTTCGTTCGGCCTTTTCTGCACCCACCGACTCCATGATCTATCGGCCAGTCGATAAATCGCGTTAATTTCGACGTGCGCGATTTAATTGCGACCGGCAAACAGCGATGCGACAATCACTTTTAGACATTTCACTCCCATCAACAATCTCATGAATTATGGAACGAAATAACACTACTCTCAAGTAAAGATAATCTCTCGTTATTTTGCAGAATCCCATACCAGGCCGCACCTAAGGACTTCAAAAACCGTAAGTATCGGCTAGTTCCAGCATCGAAAGTAATCAGAGACGATTCATCATGGCTAAAGCGTCAATTACTATCAACCAGTCTTTGGGATTTTTGCACCAAGATCGCGCGGTGTCTCGCAATGAATCAATCAAAAAACCGCACAATGATACCGCCTTGTACAATGCGAGAGCCATTTATCAACTCGGCGAATATTCGCGATCAAATTCCGATCATTAGCGAAATGCAAACATGGCCACACACGTGATCGCGAAAATGACAAATTGATTCGTATTTTTGCGACGAGAACATTTTTCTAAGCAAAATTAATAGTCGCTCGTCGTCGCCGGGACCAATTTTAAAGTAACAACTCTGCCGACTAACTAGAGTTTATACCTACATAATGGTCGCAGAGAAAGAGCGCGGCCGCGGACACAATGGACCCACCATCAACCACTGTCTCGCGGTTTTATTGCGCCCCCTTCATTGTGTCCCAGATGAATACCCGTTCATAAAGACGGGGACGCATTGTGCGCGCCTTATATACATCACGTCGCCGTCGCGAGAGGAATATGAGACTGTGTGTCGGGGAATAATCGAAAAAGCTCGACAATGCGAAAACGTAACGAAATCCGCCGATGCATCCGCACATGATGCGAGCCGAAGCGAAACCGTTGCGTTCGCGTGCATCATCGGCGCGAATTTCCGGTTCGAGTCGCGAACGAAGTGCCGTTAGTGCATCGAAAAACGCATTCTCTCCTTTTACGTGCACACACTCGACTCGCATCTTCGCGACCCATATCTGGGGCCGAAAACCGTCTGGTATAATTGACGGATAGCCGCGGACGGACGTCTCGTCAAGACCTAACGGTGTCCGCGTCACCACCATCCGACGATCGATTCTTGAATAATTGATAAGAGCCGCATTCCTGCGGATCGGATCGCACACACCAGATATATCGAAACTTTATAATTCGAAAACGCGAGTACGCACTAATATTCTAATTAAATTCCAGCGGGATTCGTTGAACTAGTTCGCATCAGGCAGATCCTATCTGGTGTGTGTACGTACGCGATAATGATTGTATTAATACTCGACTGGATCAGCATTTCCATAAATCCGTCATTAGGGCGCTTCATTAAAACAGTATTACAACATTGCGGAAATCCACAGAGATATCGACATTAGTAGGTTCCAAGTATAAGTGTGTGATTATCATGCATCGGATCGTTCGGCGGGTAATTATCATACCGAACGATGTTACGAATTGATAATAACAAACACAGTGGGTGAAACGGTTGGATCGATCGAGGGCGTCGGAAACGGAACTCACCCAGTTACCTGTACCTGCGCCCGTGATATGAAAACGGAGCCGTTTGTCCCGAATAACGTCTCACGTACAAATCGCCGTCTCCGACACGGCACATTTCGGCTTGTAGTCCGCAAATAGACATGTTTGACTGCCTGAAATACGGCCGCTCCGGTATTGGGTCGCCCGATCTCGTTCGAGGAATACGTTATTCGCCTCTCGGACCGGCGGGCCACTTCGCACCGTGAATACCGAACGAGCTCTCATAACGGCAAAGATGTGCGCATCATCAACGAAAAACAACCACTAATATCGACCATTATCATCATCAAAACATTATTAGATGTTTGCAAATTATTTTAATGATGAAACTGTACAGAATACAGTTATTACCTATACCCGCGGAAGATCACGATATCTCCTCTAAATACCCGCAGGCGGTATGAGTATGGAGGACAAGTCGACGAATTATTGAGACATCCCAGAAGCTGACGAGCGGTCATTACCCACCGCAGTGCCCATAATACGAAGCGCATTAAATGGGAATACCGGCCATAAATATGCGCGACATTAAACCGGGCGACATATTTATTAGCGCAAATTGAGCGACAAAAGAGACCACAAACCGCGCGCGCGCGACTTTATCCGCGCATTACCGAATCGTTCCGGACGATATCTCGAAAATCTAATTCGGAGCGAGTTCCGCATCGTAATATCGTAATGGTGGAGGAGCGTGAGAAGCGGCCTTTTAAATTCCGAAAAAAAAAAACAGTTATCATTCCATCCACCGCGGCTAATAATAATGATATACCCAACCGAGCAGCCAACCTCTATAAGTAGTAATACGACGTAAAAGTCGTGATAGATGATAAGAAAAATCGCAGCCAATTTAACTCGAAAATTGACTCGTCTTCTTCTCCGCGATGCGCTCCACTCGTAATACAATCACAATTTACGACCGCGGAGAGGATAAGTACGCGGCTACCGCTGCGATAATGAGCCGCAAAGAGAGACCGATAGAGGCGAGAGTGTTGCGCAATTTCGGAACGTTAATTTGTCGTGAAATAATGCACACTTCCCCGCCAGATATCGCTAACGAACCGGCTCGATAAATCGCACAATCGAACGAGACTGGAATTCCCACTGCCGCGGCGCGATTAAAACGTACAACAGTGCACCGGGTCCGGGACGCGCCATTAACCCAGAAAAGTCCGGACGTAAATAAGCGCAACACCATCATAAGCCACCGGAGGAGTCATGTGTACCGTAAGCGCGGAAACCGGAATCGAAATGGGGGCTCTTTTATACGCAACGCGGGTGGCTCGCCTCATTTGCATCCGTTTATTCGCGATTAATTGCGCCCGGCTTTGTTGGACACGAAACGACGTTTGATGGCGACTCGGGGCGCACTCCCCCCGAGGACGCATTTTCATTAAGCCGCTATCTGCACGCGAACTCACCTGCAGCAAATGCGGCGAAAAATCCGGCTCTTTCCAGACCCGTCATTCAACTCTCTTGTTTCGCTCGCGAAAAATTAACCTCCATTTATTAACACCGCATCCAACACGTCGGAAATTACACCCATACGACTCTAAATACACCCGCAGGAATTCCCATCAACTACTTAAATGGATTATGTGCGTCTTTAGAGCGCGAACCGTATACGTAAACGCCTCTTTAGTTCGGAGCGATCATCAACAACTAGACAAATTTGTAGGTCCCACGTTCAGGAGTGCACACGAGTAGAGAGCGAAAGTTACCGGAGCAGGTGCACCATCACTCCAACTAATTGTCGTCGGAAATAAGACCAGCAAGTGTATAAGGACCTCATACCCACGGAGAGGAGAGAGAGTCGCGTTCACGGATAAAAGGGAAACGTACGAGCGCGACTCTTTTGATTATAGCGTATACCCGGAGTCGGTCTTCGACTTGTGCAAGAAGACCCGAGCGGAATAACGACGACCGAGGAGGCGAAGAAGAAGAAAAAGGACGCCGATGCCGGAGGAAGAGTGCGGGGGCTCCGGGAGCGTTTCGATCAGATGGTGATGTTCTCGGAACGCGACCCATTACCATTCCTGCGGACGCTCTCGCGCTGCATGCAACCCTTTTTCCGCTGAATTAGATTACGTATTCCTCCTCTGCGTCTCCGGAGAGAAAGGCGATCGCCGATTGCCCGCACCTGTCAGCGCCATCGACGCTCCGGGACCGAACGCGCCATAAATCCGGACACCGATAGCGCGCCAATCAATTAGGAAGAGGTACCACCCAATCGCCGGGCCCATTATGCGCGCTCGTATTATTTAGTAACCGTGATGCGAAATAATTGAGACGGGGCGCGTGATTGATTCGGTCCGAGCTCGAATTAGCCCGAGACGATTTCCATACGACTCGTAACGGTACCGGCCGTTCATCAGTCATCTCCTCGCTCCTAATCTCAATCTTCCGCGCCTTTGGACGAAAATTTAAAAAGCGCCAGCACGACCGTCCCGAACCGTCGCCGCTTCCTGATGATGCGCTCTCATATTCCCCGCGATATCACCGCTCGATTTATTTTATATTTATGGTACCGGGAGGCTTAATGCGCACCTCGCATGCGTCCCTGGTTCGCTGTCCATTATTATTGATATTGATAATGTCGACGATTTAAAGCCGGCGTCCCGAGGTAAGGAACATAATGTAGGTAACATGCGAAACCGGCCTAGAACGTAAACAAAGTATCTGAAATAGAGCATCGCAATGATAAATATCGATTACCCAATGATCTCTCGTGCTTCTGGTCGTACCGGTATGCAGATCGATAATGCCTGAGCCGTTACCATTAAACAAATTATTTCATGTTATGTGTGGGAAACGCACCGGCCGCAATCACTCGCCTCTACTTATTATTTATGCAATCACAATAATTGTGAACCGGGATACGTATATAGGCACGGAGAAGGCCACTCGACGCTTCCGCGTCTGCATTATAACCACATAACGTATGCATCACCTATAGGTATAAATCGGCGAATGCAAAAAGTCCAGCCGAAGAATTAATTAATTTGAGAGTCGATCATGGTGCCCGGCGCAGAGATAGCGCAACGACGGCGATCCCGGCCGCACTTCCGCGTATCTACATAAGGAGTTCACGATTTCGGAGAACAACGCGCCATTATTACCGCGGACGCAACAAAAAGCCCTCCATTTAATGCCTCGAGTATATTATAAAAGAAACCGAGCGAGCCGAGAGCGAGCGGCGATTATCGACCGAAGCTCGGATTTCGTCGTCGGGTCTGAAAAGCTCGACATGTCCTTATCCGGCCGCGATCGGTAATTACCGCAGGATCTCTTTTGCTCGCTCGGTATCGCAGCGCGTATACGGTACGGGGTAATAGTTGTCGATTTTAATAAACATACAGGCGTCCCATCTCGTGCACGCAACCTTCAGGAGGCGCCCATTTGCATTTATATTGCTCCGGCCAAGATTTATCGAAATTTGATTAATTACCGGCGGGTATTAATTATTTTTACGCGGCGCTAATTCAATTAACTTTGAATTTCACACAACGACCATCATCGACCAAAACGAAAAACGCGTTCTTTGGGTACAACGTCCTGGGCCGCATCAGAGACGAACCGGTGCGGCCTCTCTCTCCGGGAGCAGCGTGCAGAATTTTATGGATCGGCGATCGGCATCAAACCGGAAAATGCGGAGATATAGACGCCCGGTCGGTACGTCGTGCTGTCAATTAAACACGGGGATCAATTGAATGGAAATTTCACCCCGCGCTATCTTTCCCGGGGGCGATAAATCCGCCTAATTCCGGCGCGTCCGTTATTGTTCCCAGTTCCCGGCGGAAAAGGGCGATAGCCTTTTTTGAATGTAGCGCGCCTCTTAAAGGACGTCCACTTTTATCGCTCCTTTTCGCCATAAATTACACCGGGAAACCAGTAAAACCTCATTAGGACGTTTTAATGTTCGGTCCTGTGTGCGAATGCTTTCTTAGTAGACTCTTCCCGGGCGTCGAACGATTAAATTTAACGACGATGTTAAATTTGACGTGATTTACAGTTGATTCAGCGTCCCCATCGCGGTCGTCCGGACTCTTAACCGGAAACTAATAAGAGGTAACCAATACTTATCAATTACTCACTCATATAGACATGTATGTGGATGTGTAGATTGTAACGATGTTATGTTATGTTATGTTGCAAATAATTACCTGGTGGGATTGATGAGGAAAAATCGCGATCGCGATAGGATTAGAGAGATAGTGAAATCGTGAGAACTCATCTCTCCTGCGCCAGGGGAAAAATCCGAGAGGAAATTTGCATCTGCTGCTTCCAATGCACCTACTACTTTACTACCACTCTCTCTCCGGTTTATCTGCGGGAAGAATAATGGACCTGTTGTGGGATGCCATATTCCAGTTTCGCCACTGGAAAATCGGCGGGGGGGCCGCATTAACTGCACTGTCTACATCAATTATTCGGCAAGTTAATGTCGATTTTAATTTATATGCGGATTCCTTTAATGGCCGGTTCGAATCGTGCGGCCGGGACCGAACGAAATAAGAGCAAAAAGGCGAAGGCGACCACGGGAAGTGATAATCGAGAAGAGCAAAACGCAGACGTTATTCGCTCTCGTAAATTTTCGGTCTCTGATTGAGCCACGAAGCGCATCATCATTATTACGACGAGATAACAGATTGCGTCGGTATAAATAATCATAGCCGAGTCACTTTACGGACATTAACACGGTCGCGATCGGAAAGCGTGCGACTTTATTTACACTTTAATTAACAAAAAGCGACAGAACAATTCATCACCTACCAATGAGATCGTTATTAATATCGCGCGCGGGCACGTTTTTGAACGTAAAAACCGATCGTCTGGCTTGGCCGAGTATCGCGGAGAGATGGAATCGAAAAGCGAAAAGCCCTCTCTCTGCGGCAGACGAACGCTCGTTATTATTTACTGTCACTTTCATCCATCGACTAATCGATCTAGAAACGACGCAATAATTCCACCCCCGGAAACCGCAATTATTTCTACACCGTAACAAAGATAACGAAAGAGAGATGACGGAGAGGGGCGATTCCGGTTAATGTCCTTCCGAGTCCAGTCAGTGCACCGGTCACTTCCACAATTGCGGCTAATTAGTTGAATTGTTCTTGCACGGCTGGACAGGAGTGCGTTAGCACCGGCTCGAAACATTTTTCCTCCTGATTCCGCCTCGAACAGGGCAGTATCGGCCCGATGCGCGTCCGGTGGGCCCGCCGGAAACCGCTTTGTTAATGATCATGCACGCCGGAACGCCCCGGCACAACGGAATCTCGACCCAGAAAAAATTCACTTTTGAAAACCCAGAAGAGCTCTTTCAGCTTACGTTATTCGCGGGCACGTACTTCGTACACCCAGCGAAAGTTTTTCAACATCCTCGTCTCGCGGGTTATCAACCGGCCAAAGTCTCGTATGTTTGCGTTACTTATACGCTACACGCTGAAGAGTCTCGTGGGTCCGGTCACTTAACTACCGGAATATTGTAATGCCATCATCAACCGGTCGAAAGTAAAAACTGACGGCGGATCGACCGGATGCGCAATTAACGATAAGACCGTACATCTATCAGTTCCGGGTACTTTTTATCCACACGCATCCAACCAAATAACCGCTCGCTGGACCAAAACCACTCCTTTTTCATTTTCGGTTCCTCTCGAAGCGAGATGAACTCGATCATTTTGCATTCGACTTCGAGTGGTACGAGCAAATGCACCATACCGACAGGACGGACGTGTATAGATTCGCCGTATCTTTCGAGCTTTACGTACCCGGATGGGAGATTGCAATCGGATGGATTTTATTCGGTGCGGAATTTCGCTTAAGTGTCGCTTAATTAGTTAACTGTTCTTGAAAACGAGAAATCCCCTCAATTAATTAGCGGCGCCGAGGTCGTTCCTCCTTCGGTTGTATAATATTAAAAGGAAAAAAAAGGCGGACGCGAGTGTGCACTATTATATTCGCGGGGCGAATAGGTGCCCCTCGAGACGACGAGAGGTTAATTCGGGTGACGTACCTCGGCCGTTTGATACCTGTTATTTAAGGCAATTACGCTTGCGACCTTGGTGCTAAATCGGCGCGGCCACCTGAAACTGAAAGTTATGCGGGCACAGCGCGGGTCACCGAGGTCCTGGGACGCGCCACCTCTGCCAGAGAGGTAATGCCCTCGTAATTGATATGAAACGTGCAGGTCACTTTTACTTTTACCATCGGCCGCGCCATCACAGAGCCGCAATGTCATAATGAGGTCGCGGCCGCTGCCATCCACCGAGGAGGCGAACGAAAGGGCGCGACGAATTTCGCGTCACGCAGATCATTTGCGACCGGGAGACCGACGGAACGCTGAATCGAGATTTCTTCGCGGTTTTCGTGCGCCGAGCTCCAGACATCCGGGATGCACGGAAGCCCTGAAGTGTCACAACACATTTTTTTCTTCTCAAAATCATACTGCACTCGACATCTCGTAATTGCGACTTCCAATCTAGAAAACTACGACTTGACGTATCTCGCAATTGCGACTTTCCACCGTATAGTTGCGACATCCCATCTCACAATGTTGCAACTCCCAAACTAGGAAATTGCGACTTGACATATCTTGGAATATTACGACTTTCCTTCTCCAGTTGAGGCTTATATACCAGCTCACAAATGCATCAATTGCGACTTCCCAGCTCACAACCGCGATTGCGACTTTCGATCTAGCAATTGCGAGTTGACGTATCGCGCTATTGCGACTTCGCATCTCACAATATTGCAACTTCCAGTGTAGAATATTACGAATCGACATATTTCGAAATATTCCAACTTTCCTAATACAGATCCGACTTCTCATCCAACAAACGCATTAATTTCGGCATTTCAACTGCGACTCTTCATCTCACAATTGCGACTTCCGACCTAAGCAGTTGCGACTCAACAGTTGCGTCTTACTCGTACTTGCGACGTAACTATTGCGACTTTCTGGTACTTGCGACTTAACAGTTGCGACTTTCTCGTACTTGCGACTTGATAGGTCGCAGTGTCAAAGCGAAATTACACAATTGGCAGGTCGAAATTTCCCAGAATTATAAGTCGAATATGTTTCGTAAAACGCTTTATTGATAAAAAGCTTAATTCACAGTAGGTTTTTCAAAATTTTTTTGCAGTTTTGGGAAAATGTCTAGATTTTATCCTCTCTTCTATTGAACCTCGTAAATTCCCGCGCTTTTGCTGAAATGAATAGTTTCGGCAAAATTCGCTCGATGAGGCGACGAACCCGCGTCGGTATCGATGGCGGGTCGCAACACGAAATCTCGTTTTTCGCGCTCCCCGAAAAAAGTCTGGTCGGGTATCGCGATGCGGTGTGTGGTGTGGCTGCAATAAACGGTGTGTCGTGTTCGTTCGCCCCATAAAACATCCATAGGTCGACGTGTGGGTCCGTCGTCGAGGCGTTTGTTTGCGCTGCTGCATCTCTGCGCTCGCATGTGCATTACCCACCACGAGATCCTATCTTTATACGGCGAGCGGTAATAGCCGGCACGCCAGCTTAGCCCGGCTCGGCTCGGCCGCGGTGTGTGCCGTGCCGTGTGTGTTTGCGCTATCGACGTTGTGCGCTGCGCGACGTCTTTAAAGTTCAGAAGTCCGTGCTTAACGTCCTGTGCCGGCATACTGACAGGCCTCCTCCAAAGATTAAAACGCCACCAGTCGCCCGACTCGCCGACAAATGACCTCCGTGCACCCTGACCTCCGCCACGTCCCGCCGTACCGATCGCGCGATAATCAATTTTCTCGCTCCCAGCCGGAAATCCATTATTCGATACCTGGGTAATGAAAATCCATCGCGTTCAAGAAAAACCCGTCCGAATTAAGTTCGCCCCCGGGGCACACCGTATAATCGCCGGTCGAAAATGCCGGAGGAAACGAGCCGCGGGCAAATGATGGCCGTGATGACAGTGGCATTAAATATTTAAATGATGCGACGATCGCGTTATACGGAATGGTCCGATTCGACGGAGATGACGGCGCGCAACTTGCGGAGGTTACCATCATTAAGTGTTGAATTATAATCGCACGAGGTGTATACGGTCTGGAATAAACGGCAAGAAATCATCGATAATCGTTTCGAATGCGCTCTCCGTGTGACTGTGCAGATGCGGCAAACTAACCGCGAAATTAGTGCCCGCGCCGACTTCTTGCCCCGTCATCTCCGCCATCCTCCGAAGGAAACTTCCCTTCGTATAATAATAACGTTAACGTAAAGACGCGGGATCGAGAGAGAGGGAATCGGATTTTCGTAAAAGGCCAATCGAAATAACCAAAAACCGACAAATCCGGTCTTGAATTAATATTTATAATGATTTTGTTAGCGGGGCTGTAGATTTTAGAGGATGGAACTATATTATTGGCCCCGCGTCAAGACGGCGCTTAAATGATTTATGTCCTATTTGCATATGCAAATTTGGTCTTTGCATAGATTAAACGACGAGAGGGCGACGCAATGAGTGCCTTTAGTGGATACCCGGACCTGTATGAGGTGGGAATGTAGTTCCGTGATCATTAGCACTCTGCGTAAATTATCGCCGGCATAACCCGCCCATTTTAATTGGGGAGGAAATCGCTCGGAATCGCGCCTCTTGTATCCGCAAGATCGTCAAGGAAATAGAATAAAATCGAGCGACTTTACTCGGTCAAAATTACGAATAAATCCGTAAGTGAATACCGGGCAACGGTACCTTACGTGACCGCCACATTTTAATAATTATCCCGCGCCTGGTGGAGAGACAGGTTAATTTGCATGAGAAAGAGAGATATCAATCACGAGAGGTGCATTATACCGTCGGGTAAAAGTGCGTTTCTTATTGACTATTTTTCGAAAATAAGAGAATCGAAGAAACTGGTCGCTGAGAGCGATGCGGACCGCAATACGACCGACCTCTCTCGATCACTGTTATTACGAAATATCCCACAGAAGATCCTTCCTGCAACTGGCGATCGCTGCTCCAGATTAACTTTAATAATAATAACACAGACCAAATCTGATTAGTCGGCGCGTACATAAGTTGATTACACGGTAATCGGGCCGCGTCCCGTTTCGATCTCTCCGAACCGGACCGGAAAACGGCCATTTCGCACGCGTCCGTCTTTCCTCCCCCGTTATACAAAGCGCACCAATTTGGCACTTGTAAACCTATAACCTAACCTACATAATATAACGAGAATCCCCCGCGAAATTAGGTTCGAGAGAGGGCTTATAATGCGGGGAATTACGAGGTGTTTTCGTTGCTGAAACCGCAATTAAAAGGAATCTCGCCCCGGCATTGTTCTCGACCCACGCCCCGTCCTCTCTCTCCGTTTCGCCTCGTCCCCGGAAAATGCCTTTTTAATATGTGGCCGCAGAGCGCAGAGGCGAGTGCTAAATTGTTGTGTGATTTACGGGCATACCGCATACACGCTCTCCCTCGCAACAACATCGGCACCAACAACAACAACAACGGGGGGAAATTAACGATTATTATTCGCGGTTACAGTGCTCTCCGCGTCTGTTTATTGCCACCGCTTAAAGACATCGCATTGCCATTTCATATTGTTGTCGCCCGTTCCAACGGATGGCCCCTTTGAGCGGCTTTATGGGCGCAGTAGGTGTCGCCGACGCGGGCCGCCCTTCCGGGATCTCCCCATAACTTTATTACGACCGTAATCCGTTTCTTTCTCTCCTCTCCACCTGGCTTAAGCCGAATTATATCTCGCTTAGGCGGGACGCCGCGTGTGGCGAACACGGGCTTTGTGGTGCTGACACTTTTCGAACGTCTTGGGCCCCGTGGGCGCCGTTTCGCCTGTTTTCGCGTAAGCCACGATCAGTCTTATGTCGCGCAATTTCCCCCGAAACCGCCGAGCTGGCAAGTGTGTCAGTCGCAAAATTTATAAATAACCGGAGGCGTCTCTTTGTAAGTACTGCGTCATCCGATCGAATCTCTCAATAAAGATTTCGCCCCCGCGAACGCGTCTCGATTTTAACGAGAGAGTTATCGTGGATAACGAGCCCCGGAAAAATTAAGTCCGATTTATATCCGAGAAGAGCGTGCGTGTTCCTTCAATTAGAGCCATCAGGCACAAACGGCACGAACGTATCTAATACCGAGAAAGAGGAGCCCATCAACGGTTCATGCGGATTTTTCGCGCGATTTTTCCGCGCACAAAGAGCGGGACGGACGTCGCGTTTTAACCGGCACTATAACACGACACTTTAGTGGGTGACCGGGCGGCCCTCCCACAGATCTCTCGCCGAGAGATGTGGTTGTCGCTGATTTACTTTCGCGAGACCGCCGAGAAGTTTACGGTCGTGTTTACAGTTCCTTTACATATCTGTTAATTATCCTCGCCTGTCGCCGTATTTAATCCCTCAGCGGGGCGGAAAATGTCCGTTTCGTATTCACTCACAATGTAAACCCGGCCGGTAATCGCCGCCAATACCGCAAAACCCTCGTACTTTACGACGAATCATAAAACCTCCTTCTGTAATTGTTTTCCAGGAGCGGAAATACCGCCCACGGACTTCGAGAATCAGCGAAGATGAGTTGGACACCGGGCAGGATCCTGCTCCTGCTGGCGATAATGGCGGCCGACGTCGCCCGAGGCCAGAAGGACGCCGAGGCGTCGTCGGTCTCGGAGGCGGTCGAGGCGCCCGAAAAGGCGCCGCCGATTCCGGACGACTGCGACCCGGAGCTGATCGGTTTCGAATTGATAACCGGATACGTCTTCTCGGCTCCGGGCAACGTTCTCGATTCCATCCCCGGCACCCTCATGCTCACCGATTGCCTCGAGACCTGTCAAGGCAACGACTCCTGCCAGTCCGTCAATTACGAAACCGGACTCTGCGTCCTCTTCAGATCCAACGCCGACGTTCTCCCAGGTAAAAATGTTATTACTTCTTCTCGGGTCGCATGTATGATTGGAAATTGCGACCGGTCACGATTCGCAAACGAAGTGCGTGCGGTACTACTTATTAATGGGTCAGTGTGTCTGATGATAAAACGACCGATACAGCGTGCCTCAATATTCCGTTCCAAATTTTCAAGGGCGCATAAACAAAATTTGACTCTTTTTTTCAATGATACAACGCCAATATTAGACGAATTTTTCCACTCCTGATGACTTAATTAGAAGCCTTTTTGAAAATTGAAAAGTTACTAAATGTCGTCTAAATCCAAATCTGAACACTTTTTCTGGTAGATTTTGAGCAAACTAAGCGATTCTCGCCTCACTCGACTCGATAGCTCCAATAATAAAGAAGTTACAGCACTTTGAAATTTAAAAAAAATCAACTTCGAAAATTGAAAAATCACTAATTGTTGTCTAAATCGGAATCTGGACCACTTTTCTAATAGATTTTGAGCAAACTAAGCGATTCCCGCTTCACTCGACTCGATAGCTCCAATAATAAGGAAGTTACACAACTTTGAAATTTTTGACAAAAATTAAAAAAAAAACGAAAATTGAAAAATCACTAAATGTTGTCTAAATCGGAATCTGAACAATTCTTCTAATAGATTTTGAGAAAACTAAGCGATTCCCGCCTTACTAGACTCGATAGCGCCAATAATAAAAAAGTTACAGCACTTTGAAATATTCATTCGAAATTTTCGAAAAATGAAAAATCACTAAATATCGTCTAAGTTCAAATCTGGACACTTTTCCTGATGAAATTATATTTGATTACCCAAAACAAGACGGTCCTCGAGACTTGAGTCAGATTTCACTAAAACTCTTAATACCCAGCACTGTGAAAAAATGAGATTCGGTGTCGAATATTGAGGCACGCTGTGTAGCCGGCTGAAAAATCGGCGCTGCAAATTGAATCGCATAATTCATTTCCTGTCGTTACAAGCTGATTAAATCCGCAAATGATGTACGTTTCGAATCGGTAACGAAACCGGACGTATAGCCGGGGCGCGAGTATCGATCAGAAAACGTCAAAACCGTACACCTGGATGTGATTGCGATCCCCCTCCCGACTAATTAATAACGGAGATACGGCCGCACCACCTGATGAACGAGAAGAGGGAGCGACCTGAAAAATTCTTCGCCGTAATAACGACACAAACGCGTTCGTCGTCTACGTCAGCCGGCGAGTTGCTCCGAGAAGACGGGGGCATTTGAGCGTCAATCGGCCGCTGTCCGCGCTCAACGGCCCATTGTGTTGGCGCACCGGAGAAATATCATTTCCAGTAAACGTCGCCGATTAACCGTTCGTGTCCTTTGGGGACGCGGAACGCCTCGTTGATTCGCCGGCCGTCAATCCGCGATTTCCGTCCACGCATCGCGATGCGGCTAACTGTGCGCCGTTCATAATCGCGACCATCAGGCTTTCACGATTTTACGATTTTCCCCGTCGCTGGAAAAGTTTCGGTTTTCCGGTCCGCTCTCGATGGGATGAAACGCGTCCTTGACGGCTCTATCGTCATATAGAGACGTTTTATGCACGGGCGCGAGTCGCGTTGCTGCATTCCTCCGCGAAAGGGGAAAAACGCATTTGCGGAATTGTGGCGATCGTCCCGCGTCTAGACAGGCACGGACGACTCTCGGAGAGCGCCTCTTTTTATGGGCCCCGTCATCCCGCGATCGTTGTCATGCTACGGAGATGCTATCTGGTGATTACGCATGTTAGCGTATCCCCCTTATAGCGTGGGAACAAATCGATTGACATTCAGAGTCCGTGCCCGTACTTACGTGGACGCGTAAACGTCGACGTCGCCACTCGGATTTTCCGAGCCCCCCCGGAGCAACCGACGGCCTTTTGCCGCATTTTAATTGTCGACGTTATCGTGTGTGCGCTCTCGACGCCGCATTTTCACCAGCGATTTTATCGCGAACGCCCGTACAACGTGTTTCGGAATATCCTACACAAAAATATCAATTAAAAAGCGATTTAGGTACTCGACCACCATCGGAAAAAATCGACCGGTCGGCCGGTTCGTGTGCGGAAAGCCACCCAGTGGTAATAACACGGTCGAGTGTAGATAATTTTCCAGTTTAAAGTCTTAACGACACGTCGACTCGGTCGCGGTTGCATCAGGTTGCGACTTAATGGCTCCGATTTCATTAGAGGCATATAAACGTCTAAAAAGCGGGTTAACAATTGGGTAATAACGACGCGTTCGTCCGGGGTGTAATCAAACCTGATTAAAAGTAATGCGAGGTTGCGTGCGCGGGCACGTATCCTACCGTCCGCGGATGATGACGGCAATTATTACGAACGAAAAAATCGCTAAAACGTAGGTATATAGAAATAAACACGAATCTCGTCTGTGGGAATGTAACGCGATTGCAACGACGGCCGCGGCGCAGTTTTGCGGTCGAAACCATTACGCTTCGGTTTTATTTCGCCCGAAATAAATCGCCACGACGCGACGCGGAATTCTTTCAGGATTTTTTCGCAAAAACCTTTAAATAATAACGAGTGGTGGCGGAGCGACCGCAGATAAAAGAACCGCTCCGGTGCACAGCGAACCGCGGGCATTATGCGAGCCCCATCTCACGTATTAGATACTGTTGGTCGGCGGAATTCCTCGGATTTGTTTGACAACAAAATCACCGAACGGTTTATTCGGAACGCTCCCGCTAATAGAATAGGAGGAAAGGAACTCGGCAAGACTATGTGCGGTGTGCATAAGAGAATTCGGAAGGAGCCGATCGCGCGATCGATCCGAGGAAATGGACTCACGTACAAGAGTGTCTCGTCCTTTTTGTATTCATTTTGTTCTATCTAAACTAAACGAGAGATTTAATTTCGCGAGGAGCTTTTGACTTTTCGGGTGATTGGCCTCCGTCGGTCTGAAAGCGCTCAAAAAATCAACGCCCAGACTTCTTTCACGTCAGAAAAGGAGTGTGCACAACGAATTCTGGAACGAGCAAATATGTTGACTGGATCTGATGAAACGGCGCGTATACACGAATAGGAGAGAACCCAGTCAATCAGGGATATTTACACATCTCCAGTAAAAACAATACTCAATATTTGTGATACAAAGTGGCAAATTTTCAGAGTAAATAAGGGAGAGCTTTCTGGAACAAACAGGGCGCCCTTTGAGTACGTTTGCTTTTGCTCAATCGGCGCGCCTCCGGATCATCGAAAACTCCGACGACGCTTTATTAATAATAATTAGCGGCGGAAAACTGCAAACAGACCCTCCGACCCGGATTGTTCTTTACCTTGGCAAACGAAACCGGAGCCGTCAGAATTTGACTAACCGGAAGGCCCGGAGCGTTCATCCCCCTTTACGGAACACGGTCGGGACTCACCTGAAATAGAGAAACATTATTCGTTACGAATTTCGTAATACGTTGTTAGGATGCAAAAGTTATACGGCACACAACAAAACTAGGAAGAGGCGAGGGCCTCGGGGGCCTAACCCGCAAAAACGTCCATCATTATTCATGAGTTTGCGCGCGGTCCGGTGATGGGATCGCTTCCACCGGCAATCAAACAAATCAAAACCGAACGCGGAAACAATCCGGCGCAAATTGGGTCCGACGAAACCGTCTCTAACTATCCACGAACGCGATACGGCCGAAGCGCATTACGCCTTCCCGATACGTCGTTGCGTAACGCTAACGGTAGCGGAATCGAAAAACGAGAACCGCAAAACGCGAGCCGCCGAAATGAATCAATTTTCCTCATGCGATTACCATTATACCGTCACGAGTCGACCGGGCATTTTTCATTAACGAAAAGACCGTAATAACCGGACGGTCCTCTCCGGCGCATAATCGAGCCCCCCGGGGCGATCGTAAATATTATCGACCCTCCATTATACGGATTCGGACGGGCGCATTAATACGTTACGTACCCTGATGGCGGGCCTTCAATTTGCACGTTTCCATCAAGAGCGGTCGCCCGTGGCCGCGCCGTAATTAAACTATTCCCTGTCACTTGTAGAAACACACAGCGTTCATCAGCGTATGCTAAACAATGACGCGCCTAGGGGCGAAGAAGACAATCACGTCCACACGACCCCGGATTATTCGCAATTGCCGAAAAAAGCGAGAAAAACTCCATCGGGCGTCGGTTTAATCAATTCCTGGATCGGGCGCCGGAAAAAACGCGACCTTCACAGCCAATTACGTGTGCGGGTAATTCCGGGCCGGCGCCGATCCGGGCGGCGAAAAAACGGGCGGACCGCCGCGAAATCGGGCGAAAGAGGCGACATCTCTCGGGCGCGTCCGGAAGGCGATCCGGGAGAGACCGTTGCCCGGTCTCGAAAGTAAAAACGCGGAAATGCGGCGGCGGCGTCAAGTTGCAGGCAATCACGGCCGGTGTGTGTAATTTAGGTAAAACGATGGGCTGGATGGGCAAATCGGTCCGTTCGGTACGGTTCCGTTTCGCCCCGACACGTACCCGTAATGATGCACGGTTTACATTGAGATTGCACGTTATCCGCCGTCTCGGCGAAAGTACTACCGCACGATCAAATTCCTTTTCTCCCGGTATGTGCACCGCCGATCCGCCCTCGACCCGAGAAAAGCCCGGAACGAAAGTTTTCCGCCAAATTGCGCATGATAGCGCGGCCGAATCGCAATAAGAGGTAGACAGGGAATAATAAGTCGGGCTTAATTTATTCATTGCACGTTACGCATTACCTGATGGGTAATCTCGTCCCCGTAATAACAAACGATCCCTAATACCGGATTCCAATTAACCTGCCGAGAGATCGACTCGTTGACGTTTGTGGTGTATTAAGCGCAAATCGCTCACCGCATGCCGACCGATTAGAATATCTTCGATTTTACACGACCGATTTAACAGGAATTCACGCATTACTTTCAGGCGCCCTGTCCAAGTCGCAATATCCGGTCTTCACGATCTACGCCCAGAAGAACTGTTTAGGGGTGAAGCCCTGCGAGCGCGCCTGGTGCATCGACAGGGTGCAAAACTACAAACTGGAGGGGCACAGTCGGAGCAAACAGTCCGCCGCTTCCAGGCAGGAATGTCTCGAGATGTGCTTGGGCGAGACCGAATTCACTTGCAGGTGAGTGCCTCTGATGCTTGTGTATTTTTATCGAAAAAACGCGATTCGTTCGGCTGCTGAAAATTAATAACGCTCTTAACACGATAAATAATATCGTTTGGAAGAGGGAATGCCAAAAAAGGCACGACAAATCGAGCCGTGCGTGCGTGTCTCGGAGTAAATACACGCCATTACATTTTTCAATGGACGGATAAAACTTCAATAGCTATAACGGACGACGGCTCTTTCGCAGTCTACGGTGCGACGACTACAAGAGAAAAGACTTTGAAACTGTTATAGAAACTTATATTCGCCGTCACAATGGCCTTTCCGTTGTCGCGCACGAGACTTACCGTGAATTCGAGCGAAAAAATCGCACCTCCTAATGATAATCAGCGATCGTTCCGTTCACGCGTCCGATTTGATCGAATGAAGTCATTATCATTCCGCTCGCCGTATTTATTAAAACGGTACCTGTTACAAGTCGAGCAAAAACTCCAATTTACCAAAGTATACGATGGAAATTTCAGCGTATTAATAACGATAACATGATGCGTATTATACGAGGAAAAATGATGTGTGGAAACCTCATCTCGATCGGCCCGGGGCCCGCGTCTGGTGCTTGATGGGTTTCACTCGAGATTTTTCTTTTGAAACGACGAAATAAGCATCAAAAACTAAAGAGCGACTGAAACGCATCATCCCGCGCACACGATTCACCATAAAACATCATAAGGAGGAATGCGATGTAATTTAATCACATGCCATCCCGGAAAAAAGCACATTGTTTCGAAACTAATTGAGTAGAAAATTGAAAAAAATGTGTAGAGAGGAAAATCGTGAACGACACGAAAAAATACCACGGGCCATTCGTGCATAATACAACGTCAACAGCACTTTCAATTTACTGCGACGTCGATGACGGGCCGACCGTTGACCCGATCGACGTACGGATAATTGAATTATGCAAGCGACTCTTTTCCTAGCCGTGATTTATCGATTCACCACCGGACCTGAGTCGGAATTGAGTGGGTCGCGGGTTAAGCAAAAATCTTTGGACTTTACAAAAATCGCAAATCAATTTTCGCACGGTTCACTTTATCAGAAATTCCGGCAAAAGTTTTTATCAACACGCAGAGTTTTGGCGTAGCGGTCGACACAATTGCTACAATTTATCATTTCGGTGTGTTTGGCCATTCTGATGAATGAATGGAACTAGGGTCGGACTTTTTAGGCAAAACACACATGGCCGAATTAATTACATTCGGAGGGAAGTTACGATAGAAACCGCGCCCGGGCTCAAGCTGATACCGTCAGGTCACCGTAACAAATTTGTTATTAAAATCGCACGCATCCCTTAATTCTTATTTATGGCGGAGGAGAGATCGCCACGAGGGACGCATCTTTACGATCCCCGGGAGACCAGAAAGAAACTTTCAGGTATGCCAAGCGAATATGATTAAACCGAATTTCCCGGACGAAAAGTTCCGTGCGTTCGATACGGCGGAAACGAAACGAAAAAGACAATTATTGCTTTGTAAGCGGATTACCGTTCGAATCGCGGGTATAATACGAATTCGGTTTTTACATGTCCCGTGACTAATGGCTAATGAAAATAACTTGTCGGTGCGCCACACAAAAAAAGACACGAAACGGAGCTCGCTTTCGGACGTCCCTAATGCACACGGAGAACAGAGAGGGGTCCCACTTTGTAAACATATTTCGATTATGACGTCGCCGTCGAGCTCGAGCGCAAATTCGGCCGTCACGGGTCTTTGTGGTAATACGCCGAAAGAGCGAGCGAGAGAGAGCCGAAGCTGCAGAAAGCTCGAATGATGCAACATTAATCAGCGTATACAACAACGTCATCGACGGACTGAAAAGAGACGATTAATCACGCAATTTTAGCCTCCCCGAGAAATTATCGCACCTACGAATTCCGAGGGGGAACTCGAGCCGCAAAGCGCGCACTTTCTCACCTATTTAGCAGATTAATAAGCCCCTATGATGTCGGGATTTTTCCGAATCGAGCCGACCGCAAAACATCATTAGTGAAATTATTACGAAGGAGCTTTCGGTGTACAGACTAAGCGCGACCATTAATTCACTTTTTCCTGAAATAAAAAGCGAGCTCACGACCTTGCGCTGCGAGAACTCGACTCGATAATATTCAGCCGGCTTCCACTTTAATACTTACCTAAGTACTAAACAGTGTAAAGAGCAGGAGTTGGGTGTAATGTATTAGAGGAGCCATGTCCGCATGTAAATTTCGCCAAGCGACCGGTTATTTACGATTACGCGTCCAGTCGGCGATGATGATAAAGCCGGATAATGTGCAGGGATGCAAAATGTCCGCAGGAAGGCGTTTAGAAATGAGATCGGGGATGATATGTGACGCACATGTCGCAGATTCTGGCCGCATATCGGTCCGGCAAACTTTGGTAATTATCGAGGGGCGGTTTGTCTATGGGGCTGACCGCCGACCTTTCCTCCGAGGTAATTTAATATTGAAGTCCGGGGTCGATAGTGCCGATAGCCGGGGTGGCAGACACAAACCTCGACGTCCATCCCCCCGGACTAATTGCAATTAACCCGGCGCGCTCCCCGAGGCGTATCGACTGAAAACCGCTCAGGAATTTCAATCCGCCACTTATTCGCCAAAACTCCTAATAAAAATAAAACGTTCATGCCGGACCGCCCGCCCCTAGACACACAGTCGCGTTTTTAAAATCGTTCGAATGCGATAAACCGAAATACGAGGCAATCACCGAACGGGATAACACAACACATAAGTAAAACTTTATGGTTAATAAAAGAGATCTCTGAAAATATGAAACGCGAATTTCAGCCCAACATCCCACATTGTATTTGTATCGAATCGAACCCTTTGTTTAGATTCCTGCCTCTGGTAGTCCTACTTCGAGATGCTTTCTCTTTCGTTTCGCCGTGGAATAAAAGCGTCGTTAATCAGACCCGTGATGATCTCCATAACTCACGGACGTTTTAATGGCGAAACGCGAAAGTAATAAAGTAATACGCGGCGCAGGCGTTCCCCGAGATTAGTCCCATGCATTAGCATGTGATATTACCCGTACATTATCTTGTCAGGACCATTATTGGTAATTTACATTTACACGTCTTCAGTTGCACTCGGAATAATCTCGGCACCGGCGGATACGACTTTTCGGACGTGCGAAATTAATAACGAGGCGAAAACACTCGATAAATGGAATTACTTCGATATTGCGAAACTCGAAATCGGTTCGGAATTGCATTACGTGATGGAATTGCTGCACAATTATCGTCGATAAAATAATTACAGGTCCGCGTATTTGTTCTTCTTCCAGTCATTACGCGAGTTTCAAGTCACTCTCCGCGAACGGATTAATTCCGACTTTATTCGGATTAGTTTGGTGCATATAGCCGGCAACTCCCGGGGATTCTAAAACCGCAAACATCCGACGGCCATTAAGCCTCGGAGTGCCGAGCCAACATCTCGACCATGTTGAATCAATTTTAAGGCAAATGCAGAAACAGAATTATGGCCGATTACCAGATGGCTCGGAAATATTATTATTAGCGCGCAGAGTGCAGAAAAAACACCACACGAACAGGACTAATAGACTTCGCGGTATGGCCGGTTGTTACCGAGTCGTAATCTTAAGCGACCGTTAATTAAAACTGCATGCCGTCTAATGCCACATCCCGATAAAGAAATGCAATTTATAACATTGTTAGCGGGCATCGGGAGTGTCGTCATCTGATTCGGTTTTTACAACTGCTGTTAAAGTCGCTACACTTGTAACTACACTCACTTGGCTCGATCGAATCGTACCCTTGATCATAATTTCCGTTCGATCGCGAAAGAACCATCGCCGATTACGGCTTCGCGGAAAATTTTAATCGCCAGACGAGCGAGCGCCTTTTCGGAGCTTTTTGCGATCCGCCGAGGCTTATAAAAATGCCGCGCTCTCCGCGTTTCCACCATTAGAGTCGTGCCGGCATCCCGGCGCATTCCGGAATTAAATCATAACAGCGCATAAATATATCGCGAGAGGTTACGTACAGATACGGCAAAGAAAAACGACTATTAATCGCTTACACGTACGCGGACAGATTTATACAAATTGCACGCGATTACCGGCGAATGTCTCGGGATTACCCGACAATTACAAATGCATATATTCCCGCGTCATGTCTTCGGGGCGCTTATCATTCACGCGGGTCACGCGAACGCAATAATTCCGGACCGATGCGCCGTCATCTCGTCCAGTGGCGTCCCAATGACGACTTTAACTTAACGGGCCGAACGTCCCCCGATTTACGACCCGAATTGCCGAATCGAGTGACTTATCAACGGTAATCTCGACGTGACTAATAGCGAGAGTGCGGATTATACGAGTCCGAGTTTCAATAAAATCGCCGCCGACGGGCGCCTCAGACGCATAAATCAGAAACGCCACCTGCACGGCTTATAAAACCCGACATAACAAACACAAATTAATCGATTAATTAGCGGATTTGCATACACCTGAGAGAGAGCCGTAAAATCGCGAAATGTCGCGTCTGAAAATCCCTCGATCTCTCGATCCGAGATAAAGTCCGAGATTACGCAAGGCACTTCCGTCATCCGGCGCTAATAATAAAACGGCCGGTGGACGGGGTGTGTGTGTGGATAAACCGATGGTATCGTGCGATGGATCTCTGCGATGCGAAATTTATCATCACGACCGGTAAAAATCGCACCTTAAGAGCCCCACAACGGCGCAGAGCGTTATTAAATCCTTTCATAAACTTGATTGAAGGGAGTAGATAGATCCGATCTGATAAAAACGGGCAATCCTTTCAGTCCTCCACCTCTTCGGCGCATCGGCGCTCGTCCTCGCCACTTACGTTATTACCGGGTAATGGAAGAGGCGATCGGGAAAAATTTCGGAAGTCGGAAATGGAGTTGTCCTTCGCGGTCGGCAATGATCGCATACGCGGCATTCCGCGGCCGATTCTTTCACCGGAGTCGACCGGAGTGAATTATGCGCCGGACTCGAACGTCCGGATTCTCTCTCGTGCGATTATTCGCGTTCAGGTGGCGCGTTTCGCAATAACGAGGCGAAGGTAATCAGCCGTGGCGGGCAGATTGCTGGCTCGGAACCGACCAGGGTGGTTGCATTGTTAAGATGCAAAGCGTGTGTGTTTAGTGTCACCGGCGGCCCCGATGACGAGCCACACAGGCCGACTATCCCGGTCACGTTTATTCGCCTCTTATTCGCCTGTAATATCAGGAATGGCCGAAAACCCGCGGGTTCGTCGCACTTCGAGGATGATGAAAGAGAGAGTGTTAAAAACGTCGCCGGCTACCGCAGAAGGAAGCGGCCCTGCAGAAACAATGACGTCGGCACAAAGCGGAAAGGAAAAATGCGCCTTTCGCTCTCCGCACGATAGTTACAGGTGGATTTCGTTACTAAATAATAACACTGTTGGAAAGTGCCCACAATAAAGATTATCGAAAGAGACGAGATAATAACAGCCGTTCACCTGACACCGGCTCATTTATAATCGGCGATTTTTCCTCGAGGAAATTTACTGTTGCAACAGACTTTCGAGGCGTAATTATCGTCACGACGATGATGGGCAGTGAGTGTTAAAAATCGTTGCCCGACATGGGAGGCGCTGTCAGATTTTTCAACAGGAATTGTGCAATCGCACCCATTATGCGCCCGGAGATTAACTAATTCACGTCAACAAATAATACACGAAACCTGTCCGTCGTGTTAGAGGCCGACTTTATGCCCGTCCGGTAAATTAGAGAGTGGCGAGCGAAACCTTGAGGGCAGTAAAAATTAAATTTAGTGTGCATTGTGTGGTACGTCCATACATAACCGCTCTATACACCAAGTGCTCAAATAAAATTACAGAACCGACATCGTAAACGAGACAATGTAAAGAGGCGCCGTAAATTAAGTGCGCACACGTACTTACTTAACCATACAGAACCGTACGTTACGAAGGGAAAAATGTCGGAATTATTAGCGCCTGGGTGTTAGCACGGGCGCTCCCATATCGCACAATCAATCCAATTTAAAGTGGCACCTGAATGCTCCTTACAATGCCCCCGATTTAATACGCGTTCCGGTTGACAATATTAAGATTTACGCACGAGATAATCCGACCTACCTACCGCTCGGCTACCTACCACAACACGCGGTATAATAAAGTACGCGGCCTTTACTTAATTATGTGGGCCGGCCCCGGGTATTATCATTATCTCGGGGCGCACAGAAAGGGAAAGGGCGATTCCGATCACGTCTCTCCGTGTGCCTTTATAAATACCTGTCGGCCGCTTTGCCCGCTCCTGAACCGGCGACGGGAATTATGCGGCCGATAATGCGGCGTATATTTCGAGTGCTTTTCGAATGCCTTACGTACTCGCCCGCGTGCATGCGTACCAACATGGCAGAGACTAACAGGGCCGCAAATGGCAGAGACAATGAGACGCTCGAACGGCCTTGCTTTACGACCCGCGCCGCCTCGTATAACGCTCTCGCTCCTTTTCCCGACACTTTTTCGTGTCCTTATAGCGTGATTAAACAGTGTAAACGCGAATGGTAATAAGGCGACTGTCCGGACGCCGACATCGAAAGCGGCCGACGATTTCCCGGCGCATCCGCCACCATTCTCTTCTCATATTATGGGAAAGTCGTTTTCTGTCCGCGGCCGATATGATGATGATTATCATCGTTTCGCGATAATATCGGGAGCGCAAAGAACGGCCACATGCATCATCGAGTTCCGGTCCCATCAATCGCGGCGGACGTCGTAAACGCGACGGCCGTAATCCATCGTGCACGATGCGTCCGTCCCGGAGACGGACGCTCGCTTATTATTATTATTTTAAATATAAAATAAAGAAAGAAGAAACGACCCGTCCACTCCACGGTCTATTTGGCTCGGGAATAATGACGGGCATTAAAGTAAGTGCCCGTACATGTCTACATATGTAAAGCGCGATCCGGGATGGATCGCTCCAGTCAAAGTCGCACATGACGGAGCGGTGGCCGTTTTTCTCATACCGGGTGTTACGGGAGAAGCGGTCGCGTTTATGTCCGAGAGAAATATCGCGGAAATCGAAAGAATGGTGTTTTTTTGAATGAGGTGAATATCTTGTACGTGCTGTAGTTTTTCAGTGGATTCAGATAAAATTTAAATTATTGGCAGTTTTCATGAAATTTTTCATTTCATTTCACCCGAATATGTGGCGAATTTTTAAAGAATTTAACAAATTCCTGATACTTTCACAGTCAATGTGATGGTGAAATTATTCTCCTCAAATTTGTGAATTTCAAGAAATTTACACAATTGGTCAATTAGGTAAACTTTTAGCGATTTTGGAGAGTTTCGAGAAATTTTTGCAAAAAGTAGATTTCATGAACTCAAAAAATTTGCCACATTTCTAATGAAGATACCGAAGAGTTCACTACAGGCACTAGCAAATTTGGCGAATTTCTGGCGAATTTGGCGAATGTCGAATTCGATGTGCACGTTCTTCTCCAGTGGTAAAACTCGGAATATTCCTACCTCATTTCAACAAAGTGTTGGGAAATTTAGGAAAATTTTAGGTGAATTTGTCGAATTTTGAAAAATTGTTAGCAAATTTGACAAACAGTAAATTTCTAGCAACCATGGCGAATTTCGTGAACTTGGCAAATTTGGTAAATTAGGAAGAAATTTGTTGTATATCAACAAACCAAACCAAACCAAATTTCTAATGAGTACACAGCAGAGAGGTCACTACTCAGCAAATATGGCGAATTTGGTAAATTTCTGGCAAATTTGGTGAATGTGACTAATGGCGAATTTTTGTTAACGTTTTTCTTCAGTGATGAACTACTTGGAATATACCTTAGCTAATTTCCAGAAAATGTTGAAAAATTTAGGAAAATTTGTCGAATTTCGAGAAATTGTTAAGAGATTTCGTGAACAGTAAATTTCTAGCAACCATGGCGAATTTCGTGAACTTGTTGGCAAATTTGGTAAATTTTGAACGAATTTGATGTGCATCAACCATCAGTAGCCAAATTTCTACACAGTACACAGAGAGGTCACCACTCAGCAAATATGGCGAATTTCGCAAATTTCTGGCACATTTGGCGATTGTGGCTAATGGCTAGTTTTTGTTAAAGTTTTTCTTCAGTGATCAATCCTTCGGAATACAGTAAATGTTGAAAAATTTATGAAAATTCTAGAAAATTTCTGTAGAATTTGTTGAAGTTCTTGTAGTGCAATCTTCGCTTTCGCTTTTCCAGATCCGCCAACTACCACAACGAGACCGGCGACTGCGAACTGTCCGCCATGGACCGCCTCACTCTCGCAGGAAGCAGCGCCTTCCAAGCCGCCGACGGCTTCGACTACATGGAGAACAACTGCGTCGAAGAACCTACCAAATTATGCGAATTCAAGAAACTGAACGGCCGCATCTTGAAAACCGTCGACTCCGTTTACCAAGACGTCGGCTCGGTCGACGAATGCCGCGACCTGTGCCTGAATTCGCCCTACAGATGCCACTCGTACGATTACGGCGACACCGGCGAAATGGTCTGCAGACTGAGCCACCACTCGCGCGCCACCCTCGCCGACATCCAGGTGAGAACATAAAAACGACACATCCTCCCGGTTTTCCCTTCGGTTGTGACGTCGCTTTTCATTAAACCGTTTTGACATCGGACACGGCGACTCGGAGTGGATGGGAGAGACAATCCGGGGACGCTAATAACGTCACGTAACTGTCGCCGAAACTCCCCCGCATCAAACGGATTCCTCCGGTTCCTCTCCCAGGACTCTCGTATATCACTTTTCCTCGTCGAGTGCTTTAAAGTTTTGTTAACTAAATAAGAAAGTTCCGCGATAGATGTAGCGTTGACGAAACCAATCTATCTTGTTTGAGTTGAGCCGGGGACACGTCGCCGAATTAGATTCTTCTCCTCCGCCCGTCCTCTCTCTCCCGACGATAAAACCCGAAATCGCCGCAGAACCGAAACCTCGTTACTCCACTTATATATCGCATCGATCGATCGCAGGATCCGTACTTGGGCGCCCCGGAAGCCGCCACCTACGAACTGAGCTCCTGCTACAACGTCAGCATCGACTGCCGGTCGGGCGACATGATCGCCCGCATCCAGACGAGCAAACTCTTCGACGGCAAGATCTACGCCAAGGGCAGCCCCAACTCGTGCGTCCGTGACGTCAACAACAGCCTCGAGTTCGAGCTGAACATGGCCTACGACAACCTCGAATGCAACGTCCGGAAAAACGGACTGGGCAGGTGAGATCGATAACAACCACCCTCAAGAACTTGGTTAAGAAGGGGTTTAGAGAGTCAGTAGTTATTAAAATCTCCGCAAGGAATGCTAGTAGTTGCTGTGAAAAAGATTTCTACCAGTTTCTAGTACTTGTAGTCGTGAGTAGATGGAGCAAAATAAAACTTCAGTAGTTATGAACACATGAATCTGGCATCATGATGAGATAATGGTATATGATTATCAAATTCAAACAGTTCACTATGGTTAAATTTTTGAAGTGATTATGAATACTTGAAGTTAATACAGATTTATATTTTTCCTGGCGACATCTATGTCAGACTCGCTGAACTACGTTTTCTACAATGGTTCGTAACAAAACTAAATTTCTTCGACGCCATTTTAAGAAACCAGCTGATAACATATTGAAAACTTGCAAACTGATTAAAGCTAAAATTACTAATCTTTGAAGACTAATAATTTAGGAATTCATTATCGGCCATCATATCTACTAAATAAAGTAATATGAGAAGTTTTGGTGATATGTTTGTGAAAAAACATTACGTCGCTAAAATGTTCATATCTTCCTTAATCAAGAGATTTAATCTTTCTAAACATATTCATTGTATTCAATGTATCTTCTCGCTGCCATCAAATTTTAGTACAAACTTTGTACTGATCACCCTGAAATCAATCTAGAAAATCAGTGATTATTCGCCATTTTTGTGAATCCCCCTCTCAACTCCCTACATTACCGACCCGAAACTTCCAGATACGTCAACGACGTCGTAATCCAACACCACGACAAAATCGTAACGAGCTCTGACCTAGGATTAGCTGTTACCTGCCAATACGACCTAACCAACAAAAGCGTAACCAACGAGGTCGATTTAGGGGTGCACGGCGATATCCAACCGGCCCTTTCGGAAGAAGTAACAGTCGATTCACCCAACGTCGCCATGAAAATAACCGATCGCAGTGGCGGAGACGTCATGCCTTCAGCAGAAGTGGGCGACCCTCTGGCTTTACGGTTCGAAATCATGGACAAAAACAGCCCTTACGAGATTTTCGTACGCGAATTGGTCGCCATGGACGGGGTAGACTCAAGCGAAATCGTCCTGATCGATTCAGACGGCTGCCCAACCGACCACTTCATAATGGGACCGATATACAAATCTGCAGACACCGGAAAGGTACGAACCCATTAACTGTCCATCAGACTTTTTCACTGAGATTTTCGCAGATTTTGCTCTCGCATTTCGACGCCTTCAAGTTCCCGTCGTCGGAAGTCGTGCAATTCCGCGCTTTGGTCACCCCCTGTATGCCGACATGCGAACCGGTCCAATGCGACCAAGAGGACTCGACCGGTGAACTACGCTCCGTCGTTTCCTTCGGGAAACGCCGAAGACGCCGATCTACCACCGACCCTCACGACGACATGCTCCTGGTCCAGTCGATCCAGATCACGGACAAGTTCGGTTTCGAGCGCGACAACCGGTCGATGGTGAACGAGGCCGTCTTCGTGCCCAACGAGCCGGGGCTTTGCATCAACATGGCGGGGCTGCTGGTGGCAGGCGCCGTCTTTTTGTCGGCCCAGCTGGTCGTGATCGCCGCCTGGACTTTCATCTGGCAGCGGAGGAGATCCGGCGATAAATTGTCCTCGGACGGGATGAGCGTCCCTTCTGGACTCAGTTCGGGGCGCACCGACAGCCTCTGCAAATTGTACGAGTCCGGGTACGCGCACTCTCGCCGCTTCTAGGGCCCCCTTTCCTGCTGTCGATTTTACTATATGTGATAATCTTAGAGAAAAACGCTACGACGAAATTTCCAGCGCGTGACACAAACCTGTGGAGGCCGAGCGGGGGCCCCCGGCGAAGCCCCAGTCATGATGATCGTCTTAGAAAACAGAGTGCCAACGCCGACGCCCCCGCTCGATGATTTTATCGTCGCTGCATTAGGGAAAAATGATTCTTCGCCTTGTATCCTCCTCATCCTCCATTATTTTATTTTGTATCACATGCAGCCAACTTATAGGATAATACTCGTATTATTATTATTAAACGCTAGTTAATTTTAATTTTAAAAATTATCGATTTTTAACGGAGTAAGAGATTGAAGCTTCGGGTAACGTTAACGCCAGCCTCCGATACAGCTTTTTTGGTGGTGCGGGTCGGAGCAAAGCTCACGAAATAATCGAAACGTTACTCTCAGTTTTCGCAAAAAAGGACCGGAGGCGTTTGAGGATTCTAGGACGATCCGGCGCGAATCTATGAATGGATTTATTTTTTAATCTATAGTATTAATCATATTTTTATCAAGTTATTTTGCAATATTGTGTGTGTCAGTTGAATGAGTGTTTATTTAAACTCGCTTGTCCTAGTTTCCTGAACGCTTCAACAGTCGGTTTCGCTTAAAATTCCAAACGGAATTGGCAAAATCGCCCACGTCCTTCAAGAATAATAATATTACAAAATACCATAATAACGTTTTATTAAAAATTTAGGTAATTAATGAGTAATTATCGTAATTTTATACTTATCATAATTCTAAGTTATACGCTGATTGATGTATTCAGGTTTAGTACTGAATTATTCTCTAAATATAATAATTATTGAATGACGCAAATATTTCCATCATTTCATACCCCGACCCGACGACATCAAAGCCCTTTTTCGACACGATTTCCCATCGGATCGTCCGGAATCGCCTGGAGACTCGTCCCGGTGGCTCGTAATTAAGCCCCTCTCGGCCCGAAAATTGGGAAATTATGCGGCACATACATACGTATAAAGTGACATATGCACCCCTCGTGTCGCCGAAAACCTCCCTCATATTTCGTCGCGCTTTGGGACCGGTAACAATGTTGTTTTGAGCGTGTGTGCGCGGTCGTAATGGCCTAAAGCACGCGTTATTTCTCCTTCGTCCTCTCTCTCCACACACGAGTTTTCCGTTTGAAACATCCAAACCGACTGTGGCTGTGCCGCCACCGTAAAAGCACTCGGTGATACGAAATAAAAACACGGCCATTTCTCATCGCATCTCTCCCGGCCGACACGGAATACGTCAACCGACACGGAAATTTCGCCTTATAAGCGCACCATCGGGCCAACACCATGGCCCATTACCGGATTGCCGTAATTGAGATTTACGCGTGTGCATTATGCATCAATCTGTGATTCGGCAATAAGGACGCCGATTAATTCCGGATCGAGTTGCCGACGCGGCAATCCAGAAGCGACGTCCGACCCCGGAATTGATCGCAACAACGAACCCGGAGTCGAGAGGATTGAAAACGGCTAATCGTTTCGGCCACGAGCGAAATAAAGCCAGGCCGACATTTTCATAAATCAGCCTCTGGTCAATTCCGCACACACAACGGCGCCCCGGCCATTATTGGCGCAAAGTACGAATTAACTTTACATCAATTCCAGGTCCAAGACGTAACCCTTAGAGCCGACACAAAAAATCTAACATTCCGGCGATAATGACTCTTTAAATCGTTGATGGTGCTGTTGATGATGGCTCATATCATTATTATAAATATACGATCGGCCGGTAACTGTGAACTCGAAAACCGCGAACCTTTCGGCATAATCATCGAAAAGTTTTACCATCCGGTTTCACATAAAGTTATTCGGCAAACATTTGCACCATTGTGATTTTAATTGCAAATAAACGGAATACCTCCACGTGTGTGGGTGATACAACAAACAGATCCGAAACTGTAAACTGATTACGGGGTGCTAACAAAGCTCGCATCAGTCGGAGCTTATTACCGATGATGCCGGGCTTTACCATCATCACACGTAATAATCGAAATATCGGGAAATTACCGCCGAAAGCTCTCGAGTATTTTCGATCGCGATTAATATTTTTATCAGCTAGGAGAGATGTCGGCGCCGTAATAATATTCAGCGCGGATAATTATCGGTACGTGGTCTTGTATGCCTACTGGTGTACATGCGAGTCGGGGATAGAGGCAGTGTATCACCCGGTATAAATCACGATTTGTACCAACAACCGGCGACCGGTATGCGCCCCGATGTTTAGCCGAGTACACAACGGTGCAACAATACTCGTAATTAGAAAACTGTACCTATAATACACAACGCACCAGATCCGCATGCACGCTGAATTAATAACGACCGATCGCGGTATAAATCAACTGAAACCGATCCGGCGACTGCTAGTTATGCCGCCAGATATGGGTGTATGTTTGTACCTACGTATGTACGTGAGGGCACACAAGAACCGGCAGATAACTGCGGGTGATATATTTGTAACAAATATCGAAATGAATTATTCATCCGCCCTATACAACGTGATCCAGAACCGAGCGCTCAATTTTCAAGGGACGATTCTAGAGGAAGGCTCACATCGATACCACGAGAATCAGGAAATCTCTGATATCGTTTTTGTAAATAACGTAATTGGTGAGCCTTTTCAAAAAATTTTAGTCTCAAGCTATAGCAGGGCACCTAAATCTAGGCAAGTAAATTTGTGTACAAATTTTTGTCAAAATTTTCAAAGTGCCATAACTTTATTAGTGAAGCTATCGAGTCGAGTGGGGCGGGAATCGCTTAGTTTGCTAAAAATATATCAAGAAAAGTGTCCAGATTTCGATTTAGACCACATTAAGTGATTTTTCAATTTTCGATTTTTTTTATTTTTGTCAAAAATTTCAAAGTGCTGTAACTTCCTTATTATTGGAGCTATCGAGTCGAGTGAAGCGGGAATCGCTTAGTTTGCTCAAAATCTATTAGGAAAATTGTCCAGATTTCGATTTAGACAACATTTAGTGATTTTTCAATTTTCGTTTTTTTTTATTTTTGTCAAAAATTTCAAAGTGCTGTAACTTCTTTATTATTGGAGCAATCGAGTCGAGTGAAGCGGGAATCGCTTAGTTTGGTCAAACTCTATCTGGAAAAGTGTCCAGATTTCGATTTAGATGACATCTAGTAAAATTCGTAAAATTGCTATGCATGTAGTAAATGAGCCGTAACTTCTTTATTAGTGGAGCTATCAAGTCGAGTGAGCCGGGAATCGCTTAGTTTGCTCAAAATCTATCAGGAAAAGTGTCCAAATTTCGATTTAGATGACATTTGGTGATTTTTCAATTTTCGAAAACTTCTAAGATATTTTTCTCTAAAATTTCAAAGTGTCATAACTTCTTTATTCGTGGAGCTATCGAGTCGAGTGAGGCGGGAATCGCTTAGTTTGCTGAAAATCTATCAGGAAAAGTGTCCAGATTTGGATTTAGACGACATCTAGTAAAATTAATAGCCGAAGCAAATTAAGTTCTGCATATAATTCTGGAACACGCTGTAGGCCAGCCACGGGGCTCAACTCCCAAGAGTGGTAATTTGCACCCTCGGCCGATTACGCTATTTTTGCGCCGTTTTAATTGGCAGCGGTAACGACTACCTGTAAGTACCGGCCCGGACAATGATTCCTCACAACTTAATAAGCGATTAGTCAGAACGTGCGCTCGTTAAGATACATCTCCGCCCGCCCGTGCTCAACTTTATTTGGGGTGGTCATCCATCACTCGATTCGCGCTCAAAAAAAAAACCGGCACGGAACCATCATCATCGCGAGCCCATTAACATAATTACAGGTGCGGACCCGGTGCGTGGATGCGATACGACTCGGATCTGCCCGCCTTTGATGTGTTAACTTTGCGAGCGCGCATAAAAACTCACCCTTAATCGCTGGTCGACGACCGTCCAAACTCGGCTCGCGTAGTCGTTGGACGCGCCGAGGATCAGAGTGCCCGAAGGGTCGAAATCCACGGCCATCACGCCCGCGTTCGAGCCCACCAGGACCCCTTTGCTCTCGAAGCTCCCTGGAACAGACCACTTTTGGAACGGCGAAAAGGGAAAGCGCCCTTTCATCACGACACCAACACCACGTGCAAACAACCAAATCAAATGGAAATTGATAATGCAAACTCTTTATTTTCCCAAAAAAGACGGTGATACAAACGAAAATGCGTGATCCACATCAACACTGACCTTTAGAAATCTCCCAAAGTTTCACTTTTCGATCCGCACCCCCTGTAGCCAATAGCCGATCGATCGGGCTCCACCTCAACGCATTCACCTCCCCATCATGAGCGTCCTTCAATCATCAACACGATTATCATCCGCTATAAATAGGAGAAAGTTGAAAAAATAACTTACAAATTTCACTGTGGCTTTGGTCGGTATGGTAGATTGCTGTAACGGCCCGTAGCCTTCGTGGATATCTTCGGGCGACACCCCTCTGGTGTCCCTGCAGGCCTCCTCGATTTCTTTCTGTAATTTGGCGTGCCTCTTCCTGCAACAAGAAAATTTAAAACCTTCCTTTGGGAATTCAGTCAGATGGATGTTCGTAAATTGTTCCCGCATGTATCGAATGACCTACCTGAACAGGCCGAAAGTGCTGAGCACTGTAGATAAGTGTTTGGTGCCTTCGCTGGAATAATTCAAGTGCAAGCTACGGTCTACTCATTTACAGAAGCACATAGAAAAGACAAAATCACTTAAAACAAACAATAAGCTCATTACTAGACGACGGGTCGCTCCTGAAACTGTCTTTTTCATGAACGAAAATGATTGGATGCGCTTCTACCCGCCGAACCTCAACCACCCCCGGTTTTGAATTTACGATGAGAAGCCTTGGAAAATTGCCTTAAAACAATGTTAAACCGCACGGTATTATGATGGCCTCATTTCGTATTTATAGAAGATGCATCTTTATTACACCGACCTAAGCATGATGTACTTTCAGGGGGAATTTCCGAGTTTTTATTACGACCCTTTTGAAATTTGCGAATGAAAATTTACAACTCGACTAATTACTTTTACTAATAAAGCCCACACACTTTCAGCGAAACAATAAATTTGAACATTTTCTGAACTGGCCCGAAAGAAAATAAATGACAATAATTGAATAAAGCACACTAAAAGCACCGAATTGAATCGAATTAGAGATGAAAATATGTTTAGTCGAAATTCCCATCACCAACTTTGTACATTTTTATAATGAGTGATGATACTCACTTTAAGAAGTTGTCGTTTTCTTCGTTCATCCTGTCGGCATCTTTCGATTTGTATTTGATGAGCCGCTCGACTAGCTGCCGATTTTCGTCCTGCAACCCGGAGAGAATAAAATGCAACTACATGGTAAATAAATGTCATCTCGTCACTAAAATCTTGCAGAATGTTAAACAAACTTGTGGAGTTGGCCGGGAGCCAATGCGCATAATTTCGGCGGTTTCGCGTAATAAATAAGCGAAAATATTGCGCTCAATTTACCTGCGCTTTTCGTAATTTATCTTCGAGCGACGAAAAAGCTAACTGCAGAGCTTGGTGCTCATCTCTGAGGGCGTCATTGAGCAATTTCAACTCCTTTGTACTTTTTTCGTACATTGCGATTTCCGCTTGAAGACTGGCGATCTTTGCAGCGTTTTCTGCCAAGCTGTTTCAAATAAAAATCATAAAATAGATTTATAGGAATAGACATATTATTTCATGCCTACCCAATATCTTTAGTCATAATCATTTTTTCTTTCTCTTGCAGTTTAATATTTAAATCTATGATTTGCTGCGAGTTCTCCCCTTTTCGCCTGTGCAAAGCAGTGAGTTCTTCTTGCTGCGCTAAAAGCTTCGATTCTAGATGTGTGATTTTCTCCTGCAGGCGACTATCTCCACCACCAGCACCACCATTCCAAGGTTTGTCACCCTCAGATTTAAGTTTCTCATTTTGTATGGTCAACTGCAGATTCTCATGTTTCAAACTATTTACGATTTCGAACACTTTATTATCTGGTAGAAAAAAAATTCAAAATTAAAATTATTTAAGGTTAGGATTTCAACAACACATACGTTGGAAGATCAATTCACTGTAACTGTCTGACTGTTGGCGATTTCTTTGCTGCAATTTCGTCAAGATCTGTTCTCTCCAATTAATTTCAGTAGTTGCCATTTTCCATACACAATCTTTATAAATAATAATTAAGGGAAAGTGCACCACACAAACAACAACATTGATGAGGAGAAGGGGGACACTGAGGGCATTAATGGACAGGTTTCAATTCGACTTCTTATCGATAATTATCACTAGAAGGGAGGGACGACTTTTGTATTTATTTACCTTTAGAAAATTAAAATTACTACAAATTCGAGGGCTCTCACTAATTTTTGACAAATTTGACATTTATATGACACTGATGACAGAAGCCACCACGTGAGCTGTCAGTCACAGCTGACAGTGTGCTCCTACTCAGTAATCGCAGTGAAATTTCAGGCCAATTGCATTTCAACTTTTATCTTTTGGACCAATGACAAAGCGCGTATTCCTAAGAATAGCTTATGCAAAGAAGCGGTAAATTACAAATTAAAAAATTATCTCGTTTATCACGAGGTTTACCATCAACCTCGTTATCACCTTGGTTTAGTATAGATAATGGTTAGTCATTCCGAGATTTTGACGTGTTTGACAAGCTGTGCACTAACTTTTTGAGAACCACTTTCTGTGCTTAAAGTTGAGCTCATGTCAGATTGACAAATATTATTTTACAAGTTTTCGAAAATACCCTTCTCTCAACGGAAATCTAAGGTAAACAGCGCTATTAATAACTTATTTTTGATAAATTTCGTAGTATGTAGTATACTTGTGGTTTTATAAACTCCCCAAGAAGCTTTTGATTTTAACCAAAAAAAAGAAAAACCTGATCAACTTCGGACTAGACGTCGTTAAAAGTGCACAGCTTGTCAGACAGCAGGTCACAGAGTGGTTCTCAAAATCCCGGAATGACTAACCATTATCTATACTAAACCAAGGTTATCACCAAATTTATGAAATTGCACTATAATTAGTTCAAATATTCAGAGAAAGGAAAAACCCAGAACTTTAAGTAAATAATTTATTTTATTTGTGGTATAATAAGCTCTTACAATGTGAAGAGAATTAATGCATAAACATAATAATCAGTATCAAAAAATAACAACAATTTTGTGTAAACAGTTTCAACTAGTAAAATTTACTAATATTCAGGTTTTTCAGTACTTTCCAGTTTATGACACAGTTTTTGATAACCAGTAAAAATCAAAACTTAAAAAATAATACTAGATTAGTAAAAAAATAACCGTAATTAAGATTAAGGAATATACCAAAAATACTTGATGAATAAAATAAACTTAAAAAGAGCATCCAAACTTGTGAAGAATACTATTCCCTCCCATTTCAAAAATTCAGCTCTTATTTTAATACTAAACTAAAAAGCTTAACAATATTAATTAATCATGCAGTAAATATCCTTATCAAGCTCAAGATCAATTGGTAATAACCTAGAGATGGGTTTTGGCCCGGAACGTTTCATTTGTTCCGTTCCTTCCCGGAATGATTCGGAAATATTCCCGGAATTTTGAATTCTCAAATTTTGAAAACTGTTTTTTGCGATATTTCGATCCGTCGGATCAAGAGCTTCAATTTAATACCAAACACCCTATACAAATATAGAATCGGGGGCAATAGAAATGAAAAATATATAAAATCGCGGAAAATTCGAAATAGTACAAATTTGAGTCTGTATATCTCAAAATGATAAACTATAAGCACACCAATTCAATAATTTAATGATCATTTCTTCGGTTAAAAGAAAACTTTGTTGAAAACCACTTAAATGAAGGGAAAAAAGAGCAAATTGACTTAATTTTTTTTTGTTAATTACTTTTTTGATTTTGAGTACCTACTATATGACTTTAGGCCCCTTTTTCCTAAAATAGGTCCCGTACTCGGTCTCATATTTGAGTTCGTACTCGGTCCTACGGTCAGGCTCTTACTTGGTCTCATACATATTTTCATTATTTTCAGTAATTATCCTGTTTCCAGTCAAAACTTGAAACCGTAACGCACATAAGTACAATAGGAACAGCTGTTTCCACTGATATTTACAAGAAAATACAAGTTCACACACAGTTTTATAATGACGTTTGTGAAAATTCCCGGCAATTTATGAAAATTCCCGGGAATTTGGGAATATTTCCGGAATGTTTCAAATGATTCCGATTAATGATTCTTCGGCCCAATCATTCCTCCCGGGTTTATTCCCAAATTCGGAATATTTCCGAACTGGGAATAAACCCGGCGACCCATCTCTATAATAACCTAATAATAGTAGCTACTTGCTTAATAAATAATAAAACGAGAAAAATGCCATGGTTTGAAATCGTGTAAATATTTCGTTATTTGTTATTCTAATGTAAAAGTCGCCATAAAATATAATGTAAGTTGAACACTATCTGAATGAAATTAGTATCATTTTCATTTTCAGCAGAAATCACCTTTCATGAAGGAATTGAGAATCCAGGGAGTTTCTTCAGTAAATCCGGCCATTGTCAACATATTCTTAGTGCCTTTATTCAAACAAGCAGCAATTCTAGGCCCATCTAAAAACACTCTCACGAACCTAAACAAATACCATCAGCGATTAAAAATAGATAAATTCACTTGAAATTATGGGACTTACTTGGCGTCTGTACCATTTTTCGCTTTTTTCGTGTACTTGGTGAATGCATCAGATGGACGTTCCATCATTTTCTCTTTATGGGCGGGGGGTACCCGACTCATCCACATCTTGCTCATGAAAATGATGAACAAATCGTAATTCTTCTTCTTCTGTAACGCCCAATCGAAAGCAGAGGTTTGCAAAGCGAATTTGCATTCAACTTCAGTCAATTTCTTGATCATTTCTGCCACGTTGTGCGTTTTAGACAGGTGGATCGGTCGGACGCTATCATTAGCTAATACACCCACGGTCACTTCCTTTTCCACTTTGATAAGGCACCGAATTATTGTAGCAACGGCTTCGAGAGTCGTGATATTTCGATTGTGAAAGCAGACGTCCTCACGAGGACCCGCGATGTCTACACCTATGAAAATATGTTTATTGGTGGGTTTGAGATTCTGGTAGGAAAGCGTCAAAGCCTTGTTGATATTCTGCAACACGACTGTGCATTTCGGAGGTGGAGGATTTTTCAGTCGAGTCACCAATTCTTCTTTGGAGTTTTGAGTCAGCCAGTTTTCCAATTTCGGATCGAGTCCCCTGATTGCAAAAGATTAATTAGTAATGATTCTATTAGAAAATGAGACGACTCACTTTCCGCCTTTCTCGAATTTTCTCAAGTAGACGTAAACTTCTATTGGGTGGAGTTGAGATTCTTCGACTTTTTTAGGATCATTCAGCATCCCGACAATTTGGGTGAGACAGCCACTTCCGGATTTCAAAAGTCCCCATTTGTAAAGTTTAGGAAGTCGTTTCAAAATATCTCGTAGTGTCATGTTTGGTAAAGAGGCTTCCCACACTTCCTCGGTTTTATTCAGCGTCGAATTTGCAATCCACACGTCCGATTTGGTCTCCCTCACTAAATTCGCTACCTCGGTTACATCTTTTGATGTGTTTAATGTGTGAAATTTCGTCAGAATATCCTGAATTTCATGCATTTCCTTACAATCGACCCCTTCCAATGCCTTAATTCCATACAAAACGTACTTGATTATAATGGTAGAGCCTGAAATCAACCCGAATTAATACCAAATTTCATATGGAAAGTCGGTAATGATAATCTTACAGGGTTCTTCCATTTTGAGGTGGCACAGTTTAACGAGATCTTTGTGTGTCCAATTATGTCTCCCTTTGAAGCCAGTCACACATTTTGCCAGTTCAAGGGGACGTTTATTTCTATAAAATTTGACTATGATCTTCTTCAAAGTCTTAGTGATTTTATTCTTAGATATCGTAGTAAAATATTGGATAAAATCGAAAAACTCTTCATCATTCTTCAGCAAACTTAGCACGAGTGGTTTTATTTTGTTTTTCGATTCTTGTGAGACTTTATCGCTATTCAAAACCGTTGCGAGAAGGAGAAATATATTCCCGCGTCTTTGAGTCATTGTAGTTCGATTAGCTGCAGTCATGATATCGATGAAACTTTGAGGATTTTGGTCGGCGAGGGTGAAGAGGTAATCGTGATCTTCCTTATCGAATGATAACGGTTTACCAGTGTAAAATAAACCATTGTATGTGTTGGTGTACAGGAATCTTTGTATCAACTCTTCCGGGATTAGAAATGTAGGGGTCAGAGACATCTTAACCATGTGGCACCTGCATAGGGTTTTGAATTATTGCATTTATGAATCAAATTCGCAGATGAATCATTTGACCATGAATTATAACAATATCTTATCAGAGGTCAATACCGGATATGCAAAAAAACCACTTTTTAAAAGCTGCTATCCATGTATCCTTTCAGAATCATATTATACTGAAATACTCGCTAGTTCTTCGCTTGAAAATTTATTCCAACGTTTGAATATGGATTATGATTCAACGTTTAAAAATTACATTCCCTAAATAGAACGTGGGTGCATGTAGACTTCCAAAGGAATTTCAAATGGAGACACTCACCAATGTTCAAATGCTTCCCACGGGACCTCCCTGATCTTGAGAAAATTAATAATTACCTCAAAATTACCACAAAACTCCTTTATTTGAAATGTCGACGAACTCTGATTCGATCAGTCGTTCTTGAGAACCCTTCTTCAAGATTTACACTCGGCTGCATTTGGTCATTTTGGAGGTATTTATCAGCTGACAACTTCAACTGACATGACAGGAATGACAGAAACAGAAAAAACGACATCCGCCATGAAGATAGCCTTCTACAGAACTCGTCCCCACTCTTAAGCCAGACTCACACATCATGACAAATAACATGTTTGGATAGGCAACCAACAATACATAAATTCCTGTTTTGTTAATTTTTCAGTTTCTTCATCAACATTCTTCTACTTTGAACCCTGCTTTAGATAGCGATCACGAGAGCGATCACGAGTGTGGTTTCTATTGCGTCTTCTGAAATTTTATTCACTAAATTTCAAGCATCATGTCGTTTCAGTGTGAGCTAGGCTTTGGAGAGGGGATGATTGTCCAAGCGAGAAGCTAACTATGGCCGCAAACTTCACACAAGTCAAGTACACAATGTAAAAAATGCTACCAACCTGAAAATTGTGCAGCTGCACTTGCCAATCTTCACTCTGTGCCCTCTCCAGCTCTTCAATCTTCTTTTCTTCTCTCTGGCAGGTTTCTCCACTTGAATTTCCTCTCTTCACGGTTGTTTACCGCTTTGTGCAGTTTTTATATTCGCGAACAATGAGTGACGTCCATGTTCTTCATAATGTGGTTTCACTGTAAGGTACCACTTCCTGTTCTTGGTGCCCGGAGCGGCCCGGCCCGGAAGAAGTCTTTCGCGGTGTTGTCACGTCGTTATGTGTGCTGTGCTAACATGAGGCAACTATTTATTATTTCGTAATTGAACCTCCCGAAAAGTGTAGACTTATTTGCAGTTCACGCCCATCATCGTCAACTTTTCGCTGAAGATGTGAAGAAAACCCACAAGAGAAACCTTCGAATAGCAGAGTTCGGAAAACCATAATGAACTCGTTATCGGGTGACAGTGAATCGAGCGAATCCAGCAATTCCGCACCATCGGGCGAGGACAACAAGAACCTGTTCATCCACAAAATCCTGGGCGAGATGAAGAGCCAGTTCAACAGTCTGGACAACAAGAAACCGCCCGCAGACCCGCCGTCGTCTGTTATCGATCCGGAGATCGAAAGAGAGGAGGATGAAGACGTGTCATCGTCAGTGGTCCTTGTGGAGGAAGAAAACGAATCTAGTCGCAATATTAACGATGAAGAGGTCGAAAAACTGGCATCGACCAGCAACAAGACTGAGGATGAAAGTACAAATGGTAACAACACCACTATGACTAGTGCCGAAGAGGAAATTAACAATAAACCCCCGAGGATCGTCTGGTTATTCAAGAAACCGACCACCGAGTCCGGTTCTGGCACCAATGCGATTAAACCTGGTAAATCCGAAAGTTCGCCAGGACGTAGGTCTTTACGTCACCACAAATCCCAACTGGAACCTGAAAGAATAAACGACGATAACGCGACCGGTCCGAAAAGATCCTCAAGACGGAGAAGCAAAGATTGCGAGTCGGTATTACAGAGCGCTATCGCTCGAAAGGAGAAATCTTACAACGAAGCCAATAAGCCTCAAAGGCTCACCAGGCAACTGAAGCCCACTCAGAAAATATTGGAGAATTTGGCGCTGGCCAAAGAGGAGAAGACTAAATTCGAACGGGGAAAGAAGGAGAGCGACGAAATCGAACGTCCCCACAAGAGGCACAAACATAAACATCACAAACACGGTAGGAAATCGTCGAAAAGAATGAAATCCGGTCACGTGGATAGCGAACGCGAATCCGGGGACTCGGAACAAAGTGACAGTTCCAATAAAAATAATCACCAGTCAAAAAACGATGACGGGGTGCGTTTCAGGAGATCTAGAAGAATCTCATCTAGGTATAGGAATCTACTTTACCGACATCACTGTCACGTTAATAAATTAAACATTTTCAGTCGATTTAATAGAGAAGACTCCAACACGGATTTAGATGAGCACTTTCCGTCAGTAGAGGAGCCTGTGGTTTATAATATGAAAGAAGTGAAATCCCTCGAACCGATGGAAATCGAGATGAATGCGGTAGTGGGCCGCGTGTGTCTATGTGCGCAGACTACTCAGTATTATTTGACGCCCACAGATGACGGTAATGCAGAGTCCTACTTAATTCAATCGATTTTTGTTCTATAACGTTCATTTTAGACGTGACTTTCTGTCAAGCGGTGGATACTTACAACGAAAAAGTCATAGGGTGTAACCGAGTGGTCGATGGCAAAGACTTGATGATGATCAGGCCTTCGCCCAAAATTCCGTATGCGGTTTTCTGCGAGGCGCACAAGAATCGCATGCTCCGACACAATTGTTGCCCCGGTTGTGGCCTATTTTGCACACAGGGCCGGTTCGCAGAGTGCGGAAACAAGCATCAGTACCACAGAAATTGCCAGATTTTAGTCGAAAACGTGGAATCTTGCCCTCATTGCGCTCTACCGACCCCAGAAAGTGACGTAAACATCGTGATGCATACGTCGAAAAAGCCGGTTTTGTTGCCGGTGCAAAAACTGCAATAGTAAGTCGGTTTTAAAGCTTATCGAAACGGTAACAACTAATGCCTATTATGAGGGTGGTTTTGTCTAAACGAAAGTCAAAAAATTTTGTCGCTTCTAATTTATAGAGACTAGAGCCAGAGTTTATTTTTATTTGTGCTTTTATAGGGTTTTCTACTAATTATTTTCATGATTATTATTTCAATTTCGATTATTGTTCACAGAATACCAACCGATCTTTTTAGTTATAACTACTTAGGTATAAGTTCGAACCAAATATTTCTAAGAATAATGTGGTATTGGATTACTTGGCATTTGGTGTGAGACTATTACTGAATTTCGGATTTTCCAGTGTTTCCGCTAAAATGACTTTCCAAAATAATTCCGAATCTGACGAGGAGCACAAATGCGTGACTCCTCCGCTCTTATCGATTAAGGCCCTAGAACTTTTAAGCTCCACCGAGTGTCGAATTGACGTAGAATATGACATAGGCGAACTAGTCGCGGCCATTAAGGACGATTCCCTGTCAAAAGTTGCAGAAATCTTGGGTAAAAAATTACATATGAACCATAATTTAAAGTCCCGTATTGAAAAAAACATTTCTAGGATCGAAATCGATCGATTTAACCACGGTAATACCGGAAATCAACGACGGCACCCTCTTGCATTTGGCATCACAAGCCGGTCAAGTCTCCACAGTTCACATGTTACTAGTGGCAGGCCTGCAGTCCGACATTTTGGATCGGGACCAAAACACCCCGCTCATGTTGGCAGTCCTGACCGAAAAAAACGACGTAGTTCGCTACCTGATCCGGACCGGCGCCAGCATCGCCCTGAAAGTACGCCATCTTGGTTCCAAATCTAGTGAAAAAAGTCATAGTGACGATTCACTTGCAGGGAACCGACGGAATGACCGCGCTCCATCTGGCGGCGAAATGCGGCAACCTCGAAGCTTGCCGATTGCTGCTCAAGTCGAGTTCGGGCGTCAAGAACTACATAAACGGCGCCGACGACGGGGGCTGGACGCCACTGGTTTGGGCGTGCGAGCACGGCTACGCGGACGTCGCGACGTTCCTGATCAACAAGGGCGCCGACCCTTCCGTCAGGGACGTCGAGTACAACGTGGCGCTGCACTGGGCCGCCTTCAGCGGCAGCTCGCACATCGCTGAGCTGCTTTTGAATCGGGGGTGCGAAATAAACGCCGTCAACGCGCACGGGGATACGCCACTGTAAGTACGGGAAACGCTGAATTGAAATTCGCGAAATTATGGAACGATTTTAATTTTTAAGGCACATTGGCGCACGTCAGGATCGGTACAACGCCGTTTTGGTGCTGTTAGCGAGAGGGGCGGACGTCACGCTTTTGAATAAGAATAACGAGTCGCCGCTGGATTGTGTTCCTCCAGATGGAGACTGTTATCACCCGATCTCTTTGAACATCAGCCTGCAAGCTTCGGCGGACTTTGATTGCCCCAACATCATCCTCACCAAGTATGTATTGTATTATTCGCTCAATTTAAGGCCGGTGTTTTAATTTTATCGGGAAGTTATAAATACCTGTATCTCGACCTGTATAGATTGATTGTCACTTTATCTGGAAGATGAAAAGATCGAGCCTCATGTCCGTTTCGAAGTAGTTTTTAATGTTTTTACCTCGGTTTTTACTCGATACTACAAAAGTGTGGTACTCTCGTGCCCGGTAACACTCAAAAAATGAAAATTCTTCTCTTTTTTCAATCATACGCCAATATTAGACGAAGTTTTCCACCCCTGGTGACTCTATTGGAAGTCCTTTTGAATTTTTCATCGATATCTCGACTAATAAGGAAGTTATAGCAGTTTGAAATTTTTGACAATTTCTTGAAAATTTTCGAAAATTGAAAAATTACTAAATGTCGTCTAAATCCCAATCTGAACAGTTTTCCTGATAGATTTTGAGCAAACTAAGCGATTCCCGCCTCACTCGACTCGATAGCTCCACTAATAAGGAAGTTACAGCACTTTTACTACCTGTGTAGCAATTTTCGGAATTTTCCAGAGATGGGAAAAAACCCGGGTGCAATCGTTTTCGCACCATTGTTCCGGGTGCATGGGTTTTATTGCACCTGCACCCATTTTGGGTGCATGGTGCATTCATTGCACCGGGTGCATTCAGGTGCATTCAAAATTGACCTTGGAAAATATTTCATAACTCAAAACTACTAAACAAGATGTTTTTGTCAAAAACTAATAAAGTATTGAATGAAAATCACTCAGGAAAGATGAAAGAGAAACGGAAAAAATTAGAGAACGGTAAATTATTTCATATTTTACTTTTTATTATTATTTTTATTTTCTTCCGTGCACTTGATGGGGCATTTGGATATGTGATGTTTCAATTTAGACTCATTACCGAAGTAAATTTGGCTATAAAACTTACATTTTGCCCTGTTCCTCTCTTTATACTCTTCTGTTGAAATTAGGAAATTTTCCCAAATTTTGTCTTTCATTCTCGGCATTTTTTGGACTTTTACACGACGAACTCGAGGACGAATTATACTTTATTTTTCGGTTTACACTTTACTTGTTGATACCTACTTGTAAAACGTGGGGAAATTCTGGTTATAATGCGCACGCGTGCCGGGAAATATTGAAAATTGATTGCACCCGGGGTGCAAACCTATTTTATGAACCCGGGAACAAAGGGTTCAAATCGAGTTTTCGTTCCCGGGTACATACGGCTGTCCCATCTCTGGAATTTTCCTAATTTTACTAAATGTCATCTGAACCCAAATCTGAACACTTTTCATGCTAGATTTCGAGCAAACTAAGCGATTATCGCCTCACTCGACTCGATATCTCGACTAATAAGGAAGTTGGAGCAATTTAAAATTTTTGGCAAAAATTTCCTCGAAATTTTCGAAAATTTAAAAATCACTAAATGTCGTCTAAATTGACACTTTACCTGATAGCTTTTGAGCAAACTAAGCGATTCCCACCTCACTAAACTCGATGGCTCAACTAGTAACGAAGTTATGACACTTTAAAAAATTTGCTACATGTGTAGTAATTTTACTAAATGTCATCTAAATCGGAATCTGAACACAATTTCTGGTAGATTTTGAGTAAACAGGCACTCGCCTAAGTTTTTCCCAAAAATCCTGAGAAAACCTTTCATTTTGAAAGAATATTTCACTGAACAAAGGATGGGTGCTTTTGACTTCTTTTGAATAAGATAACTGAAAATTCAACGTTATTCAATATTGAAGAAGAAGAATAGCCAACTTACTCTCAGAAGCCCAATACACGACAAATTTCAGAGTAAAAAGCGGCTCTAGTACAAAGCAAAAATCCCAAAACTGAATCTAGTTCTTTTACTACAAAATTGCAACGATTTTAAGAAGAAATCTTTGTCAAACCGCTGTTTTTTTTATTGTCCAGTGACATTTCTAAAGGGAAAGAGGCGAACCCGATCCAGTGCTTCAACAGCGTCGACGGCGAACCCAAACCCGGCGATTTCATTTACGTCGTCAAAAACTGCATAACATCTGATGACGTTCGAGTCGACGTTAAAATCTCCTCGATGCAATCGTGCACCTGTCAAGAGCGGTGCGTCGAGGACGACTGCCTCTGCGGGAAATTATCCGTCAAATGTTGGTACGACGACGAGGGAAAATTGACGCAGGACTTCAATTTCGGCGACATGCCTATGCTCTTTGAATGCAACGACGGCTGCGCCTGCAACACCATCACCTGCAACAACCGAGTAGTGCAGAAAGGGCTGAGTCAGCGATTCGAGGTGTTCAAAACGGCCGATCGGGGGTGGGGGGTGCGCACCCTTAGATCCATCCCTAGAGGCAGCTTCGTCTGCGAATACGTAGGGGAAATCATAACCGATGTGGAGGCCGATAAAAGGGACGACGACAATTTCCTGTTCGATCTGGAAAATCGCGTCTGCAGGAGCATCAACGTAAGCGCGTCAAATTGACAGTTGTTATGTCATAACGGCGCCATCTTTGGTTGACGTGATGAATCTGTTTCAGGAGGACGACACTTATTGCATTGATGCCAAGTTTTACGGCAACTTTTCCAGGTTCATAAACCACGCGTGCAGTCCGAACTTGACTTCGGTGAAGGTGTTCACTGACCATCAAGATCTGCGCTTTCCGCGTATAGCGTTCTTCGCAAACAAAGACATATCGGGCGATGAAGAGTTGAGTTTCGATTACGGCGAGAAATTCTGGATGGCAAAGTACAAATCGTTTTACTGTTCTTGCGGTGGATTAGAGTGCAAATATTCCGAAGATGCCATCGGAGAAACCGTTCAAAGTTACCAAAGAAGATTGTTGGAGGAATCCGCGGGTTAATTTATTGTTTAGATCCTGATGACAGTCTGTTGTTGAATCGATAAGCAAATAGAATTCCGTATTTATGGACCAGATACAATATTTCTGACTGATTGCTAATTTATTTGATTTTGTTTTAAAAATATTAATGATACATAATTAGTTGTTTTTAATGATTGTACTGTAATTTTTTTGTTATTTCCAATGTGAAATGAATCGTGTAATAAAATTAGATGTTTTTAAATAAATTCGTTTATTTTATTCAAGTGAACTTTCAACATGTGATTTTTAAATCCGTTTTGTATGTTAGGCCACCTCAGTATACAATATTATCCCATTTTTGCGTAAAAAATTGGTTCGTCAATTACCATCAGTAAGACAAATTGCGATAACGCAGTCACAAAGATTTCCGATAAATTGCTAGTTATTCTCAAAAACCTACCGATAATTTAATTTCACAATTCTAACTAATAAAACAATGTAAGTATATGCACAATCGTCGAGACAATCGTGGATACATTTTGATAAACCTTTCTAGAAATTCAAACAAATCACAATATTTACCTAAAACTAGAAAATTACCGCTTTTATGCAGTAAAGATAAAATTTTAGAATTATTTGTAGAATGAAAGCTTATAATTCCTATTTAGAGAGAAAATTTGAAAAATTACTACGATTGGAAGCCCAAAATGTGATTGTGGCGTGTAACTATATTTTTAGGCTGAATTAGGTAGTCTGATTGATTTAGTTTAATAAGAAGTGCTACTGGTATAAATATTATTCAAGTGCTTTTTCTTATTTTCAGTGTATGCCAAATACTTGAAATAAGGCACAATCCTATAATTATTATTTATAGTTTTAATGATTTTTTATAGGGATATGCATCTACTTGATATTACCACCGTCGATCATCATTTTATCAGGCACGATTATTCCACGCGCCAATCTAAATTTAATTAAGTAATTAATTTATAATACGACCGCATTTTGCAACCCTATTGTAAATACTTAAATAAACAATTGACTATAATATAGGGAGACAATTTAATTTACAACTTACGTTTATAAATAAATTAATAGAACTAAAAAATTCATATGTGCGGAATATTCTATTTCGGATCGTCATCAGGCATGGGCGGTGCTAATAAATAAATTGAAAATCTTATTATCCGATCGATTGCATGTAAAGTTGCATTATTGAGCATCAATTTACGTCAAACAAATCTATAAGCACTGAAATTTGTTTGATTTTCGTTGCCTATTTACCTACCAACATTGTACTTTTTTCATAATATAATACTAATTAATAATAATTAAGCGAGTCGTGGTGTTTGGGTAAGCTAAAACCGGAAGTAGGAACTCTGGTGGATTTTAGATTTACTTGATTTACACATTCCATTAGCATCATCATCACGTACTCATTAAAGAATAATGTTTCAACTAGCTGATCGTGTACTCGGAAACGGGATTGAAATCCCTGAGCTTACTTTCATCTTTCGCCTTGACGTACCCCCAAAGTTTCATAGCCTGATCACAGTTTTCTTCAATATACTGAACTTCAGAATAGTTCAGGTCCATTTTCCAATGGAAAGGCGTACTTTTTGAGTCCCGAAACGTACTGGATACGCCGCCAACGTCAATTTTCGTATGCGAATCCAGGAATTCTTCCACCGATCTGTGGAAGTATAAGCCGAAGAATTTGAACAAGTCCTCAACGTGACGGTGCGGATTCAGCGACAAATCCTCGTAACGAATAGCCCTAGAAATAAATAGACCATTATAAAAAAACACAGCATTATCATATTAGAAAATTTTCCACAGTGCAAAAGTATGTGAGTACTCTTCCATTAATGTACGAGCGACAATTAAATAAAGTGAGCTGTACAAAGTAATTTAAGATGCGGTCGTACCTTACAAGGTAAGTTAAATACCGCAGAAATTCTATTGACCTAAATGAGCGAGAGGATCGAGAGGATCACGATGAGCATGGTCATGTGTGAACTTTTGAGAAGGTCTACAATAAAAATAAACTGAGTAGTTGAATTCATCATTTATCGATTTTTAATTACGATCTTGGGGCAATTTGATCATCAGTGATTGTCGCGTATTTTACTGACGAAGATGCTTTGTAGGTCGATGCACTTTTTTGGATTACTATACCTCTCGCGGCAGCGACTTTCACGTTTTTAGTAATTTTCGCTTAAATAAGTGTGTCGGATGTCTCATTGTCCGTTTTAGATCCGATTTACTGTTAGAGATGTTGGTTTAGGCGGATCGAAAGTTGCAACGCTGCAAGGCAAATTGAAACGAATTTGCATCTTTTCCAAGTCAATGAGATATCGGCTTGGAATAGTTTCTAATATTGCATTGCTCGTTAATTTCCATAATTTACAATGTCTGGAGATTCGGTATTAATTTTATTTTTAACCTTTTTACAGGCGAATGAACGAACACGCGTTTTCCTAAGCGAAGTCGAGGCCAGTGCACTCAAAATTTAATAATAATCTCACTGAAAATAAATATCGCCGGATCCGGATATTCAATCAAGAATTGCACCGTATCGCACTGATTTCAAATACAGAACAATAACAAAACACAATGACTTCCTTGTTTTATTACCTATGTAATATTTTTTATATGATTTTCCTCAATTTTCATACGTAATAGAGTATACCTAGTAGCGAATACGGTAAAATGTGAAATAATATAGGTATGAAGGAAGGAAACATTGTAAGCGTTCATCCTCTATGAATTATTGACGTACCCACCGGGCAAAATTGTGAATTTTCGGCTTTCACATGAAATCAATCGCCGGCCTTGTGTCTAACATTAGAGTCTGATCAAATCCTGCGGTAATTGAGGTAAAAAATGTTTCGTAGGTAATAAAATTAGCGATTTCGTGTGTCAACGGAATCGGGGCGATCCGATGCCGAAACTGTGTCGGTCATATTGATTTTCCGCAATACCGACGACCTCTCCACGATTCTCATAACAAAATCAAATCCAAAAGCGCGCCGGTCTTACCTGAATTTATCAGGATACGATTTCTTCAATCGAATCGCCGCACTGTAGTCCGACACCATGTCGGCGCATAAAAGATTTGGTTTATCACAATCTGGTTCGCCAGGGCACCAGTTCCGGTGCTTCCTGGACTGCAGGATTCCGCGAGGGTCCCTCACCAATAAAACGACTTTCACGTTCATCCTGCAATCAATCGAATTACGCTTTACCGACGCGACTATTTCCGTGAATACTTTTCGTCTTTCAGCAGTTCCTCGGCCAGTCTCAGCCTCAGCCGGACAGTCTTCATGGATTGAAAGGGGAACGTTTTGCAGATCGCGCTCAAAAACGTCGCGTTCCAGCAGAATTGCGGATACATCTCGCACAGGTTCCACAGTCTCGTGTTGTGCGAAAATAGATAAACGTGCGACTTGCCGTAATCTAAATAGTTTTGTAAATTTGTGTAATCACAGTTGAGTAAATTCTTCAAGTTTCTCAGTGCCGTCTCGGAATACGGTGGTCCTCTGATCTGGATTATCCCGTAATCCAGGAGCGGCTCGTAATGGTAATAATTTCCGGGGATGGAGTTGATCACCTCCCCCAGGAAAGTCGAGCCGGATCTCCACGTCGTTATGATCACGATCCTCACGGGTTGCCCTCCCGAAGACATCGTGAAATTCTCCAGTTTCGAGCCCGGAGGAAATTTATAGTCGACTAGCGATTTCCGGATTTTATTCTCCTGGACCTTGACCACATCTTTCACGGTGATTAGCGAAGAATTCGGGTACTCCTCCGAGTTGTCTTCGCCTATGTCGCTGTCGTAGCTGAGAGGTCTCCGGTACCTCGACGAGGTCTCCTCCTCGTCCTTCTGGCTGTAAGCGATCAAAAGGAGGCAAATTGTGGCCACGGCGACGATGCCGACGAACTCATTCCTCCGTACCATAATAGCGGTAACATTTATTACCCTGATCCGTTACATAATAATACAATGATACATAAAACCCTGCTTTATATGTGTCAGAATTTACTCTAGATGCGGTCGAACGAAATAAATAAGGGATGATCAAAAGCTCACTCTGAATTTGCACCATTAAGAATATAGAGGGAGTGACGCACTTTATCAACACTCACGATGAAATATATTCGTTTTGTAAAAAAAATTCTCATTGATGCGGCTTATTTCCTTCTAATATGTATCACACGGACCGAAGTCGAGTACGAACTCAATACTCGAATTGTCGGCAGCACATACACAACACGGCAGAAACGGGTTTTCAGGCTTCGGTATTGTCGCCCCACTCCTGAAACTGACTGAACGATTCTTCTGCATGTTCTCCGTCACTCTTCCACCCTTTTCCGGTGCCAGTGCGCCTGTTTCCCTCGAAGAGACCAAAGAGCCCCTTTCTGCAGAGCCGTACTCTCCCCTCCACGCGTAAATGCTGGGATGATAATGATTCGAGCGTAATTTTGTGCACTATTTTTTAATTATCTTTTTGCTTATTTTGCGGTAGGTGGAGCTGACAATGGTTGTTTAAATTATCGGCGTGTGTTATGCCGAAATGACAATTCCGCAAGAAAATTATTAGCGACATACTTATTATGTCGATAATAATAATTAATCATAATAATGAGCGACTTTTATTTTTTCCTCTGCGGTTTGCCGGCCGTCATGTAGTTTGCTTCCACCAGCATAATGCCCATTTCCACCCTTCCCTTGCGCCGAATTTTGAATTCTCACACTCACCTGCTAGGTACTTTTATTTCTAATAAAATATTATGTTTCGATAATATTCCAACATGAAATATTTGCTCTATTTATTCTTTCAATTTTTGTTAGATAAAATGGTAGCAATAAATAACCTACTCTCAATACATCGCGTTGATTATTTAAGAAAAAATCCTATGTAAGTAGGCCATAAATGTTATTTTACTTATTTTATTGCGTATTGTATAAATATTTGTACTGATTGGAATTTCCTATTCTAATAATTCAGAATAAAAGAAAAAAATCATTTTGGTTGTATACCTAAGATAAATATGTTTTCCTCTTCATCTGTTGAATTTACCCCACATGTGTTGTGATAAGGTCTTAGATAAATGTGGGAAAATCTCAATTCCAATATACATTTCTCTATTAAAATACGACCGACACGACATTTTATCTATATTTGAATATGAATGGATTAAAAATAAAAATCATCCCCCATTTTCAACGTGTATATCTAATGGTATAACTTTTATAAACATGTTCATAAAAAAGCTCACTTGAAAATATTATCCCAGTATATATAGAGAGACTCAGATAAGATCGATACTTACTATCTAGACCTAGATAGTTGAGGGTATCTACTAGATAGTACTTAATTGCACGAGACCTAGAAGGTAAAAATTTATCGAATCGTATTGTTTTTCCTGAAAAAGCTCTAAGCTTGTGTATAATTGGTTGCCTACTTCGTTACCTAACGCGGACTGTTCAAAGCTTAAATTTCCAATTATTTATTCCAGAATGGATATTAAACGCAGGGAACTCTTTATGGCTTTGTCCGGAAACACCTAATGTAGGTACTCATAATTAAGCACATTTCCATTTTCGGGAATCAATAGAAAAAAACATGCACTTTTTATTTCTATTACACTTGAAATTTGTGATACGTCAGCTAATATATATACCTATTTAATAATGTGTTAATAACTTGAATGGATTGAAAGGGTTTATCGATAATAGAAAAATGTAATACATACCAGTATGCTAGGTATTTAAACTTATTATTAGTTTTTGAGTCGAATGATTTCGTGTGTACTTATATTTTTTCATCGCAATTTATTTGTGAGAGGCCGGTGCAGTTTGAATAATTAAAAGCAAATATGCAATCGCATTTCCGCCTTTTCGTGCGCCGGCAGCCCAGTCGATCTGCACACCCTGAATCCGTCCCTGAATCGGGCGAGTTCTTATTGGATCGGCTCTGCACGTAGATGGTGGTGAACGGTTTCAGAAATTCATTCCGTTCGGTGCCGTGCGTCAGTTTGCACGTCCGAGAGCCCGACGTCGTCGTCTCTTTGAGCTCGGTCGCGGAGTGCACCACACAAACGCCGCCTGCCCACGAAGAAGTCGCCCAACCGCAGCAGACGATCCGGGGAAGGCGCCCGGAAAATCGCGAGAAGCGCTCCCGAAATAATCCAGGGCCGGCGCCTCTCCGTGCGAAATAATTTACGAACAGGTTCGCCCGCGGTGATGATGACGAAAGTGGCAATCTGAGGGTTATCCTGCCTCTCTTCATCCCGGAGGAGTCGGCCACCGCGAAGAGATCCCCGCTTCGCAGCTCTCACGTTGATAGGGAATAAAAAAGGTGCGTAATAGCGAATCTTCCACCCCTGATAATAAGGTGACGGTGTGCATGCTTTATATGGGAAGACGCTTTCGCCACCCCTTTCAACCCCTCAATCGATATAATGCACATGAATGTTGTTTTCGTATTTTTTTAGAAAATGATAAAATAGGCGCGTGTTATTCGTCGTGGCGAGATTTATTTAGCAATTTCACTCGAGTGAAATTTGTTTTTAGAATGTCGTGTGTTGGAGGAGACGATCTTACCTTCAGAGGTAACTTTCAATCTTAACAATAATAAGTATTGCCATTAAAATGTCATTACAGCCATATTTTCTCTATATGGACTAAAGCATTTCCTAAACGATTACTAACTGATGACAATAATTTATATGGCTTATTTATACGACATATCACCATTGGAGAATAAATTCATTAGCGAATTCCTTTTAAACTAATTATACAACGTTTGCGCTCGAAATTTTTCGATACCTACTGGAATTGAATAAGATTTTCATTCAGGTTTCGTCAGAATTTTCATGAGGAAAAGGTAAATCTTATAAAATGTTAGAAATGTGACCACGGCATACTTAACACTGACCTCATGATATTAATTTGGGTGTGTCGGAGCTCGTATCGTATACATATTTCCAGGTGAATCTAGCGACAGGTCGGTTCTTTTTGACTTCCTGAACACGGAAATGATTGTGACCGTTTGCAAATAAATTTGTTACCTTTTTGTGTCAGTCTGGTCGACCTGTTCACGCAGAACCCCTCGGGTACTGGACATCGAAAGACTTACCTGTACGATTTTATATTAAATGAATCACCGTCCGGTACCAACCTGTGCAATTTACCACGAGTTTAATTGCCGAAATGTGAATAGGTAATGTAAATTTATTTTACTAGTTTTGTTTTGCATTTCATTATGACGGCATAAACTTAGTAATGTTGACCTAAAATAACTTAATACATTATAAACAATCTTATACAATCATGAAGTACCATACTATACCTAATAATACTCTGGTAAATAAATGGATGTAAAGATTCTTAAATGTTTAAGACCTCGCTGTAAAAATTCCCCGATTTCGCGAGGTAAACACTTTATAATGATGATGAGGATGGATGATGACGTAAATTGTCCGCTAATCCTTTAACACTCTTGAAAGAGTATTGTTAACAGAAATTTTAATAACTTGTTAGTACGATTCGGCGTACAATTATTGTTTCAATAGTGCACGATCGTCGACTTTGTAGTAAAATAAATGTCGTAATCGCACTTAATTAAATTGCACAAAGGAGCGAACGCGACACGTTCATTAATTTCCAGCCTTTTATATACCCGCACCACCTACTTTCAAGTGCAGGATTTTCTTATTGGATAGTCGCCTCCTGTTCATTTATCATTCGCTTTCGCCCTGTTTGCTTCGAATTATTAAAAAGCAACATTTTATACATTGTTTGCTTTAATTTATTACAAAAATATCTACGTAGTTAACATTCAAAACCCATTTCAGGCTATCCGTAATGATATACCTCTATAGGATCGGTTAGTGAATGAACCCGTTTTGAAAATTGCTCACCAATTATGGAGAAAGTTATCATTTTAATATTCCATCGTGATGATACAAAATACGATCATGGCACCGAGATCGTGATTTTCATTGCTTTTCCTCTTTTCGCAGATAAGATAAAAAAATTCACTGAATTACGGATTACCAGAATTTGTGATATAAAATAATACCAAATCCTCAGATTATGAAATAATTGGAAAAATTGATGGAAATAACCATTATCACAGCTGTTAGGTTTACAGAGAAGTCTTGAGGGAGAATATTTGTTCGGTCTAGAGGCTGGCCTGTGGTCCAGTAATTTCAGAATTTATTAGTGTGCACTTTTTACAAATTACAAAAAGTCGGTGATTAATTCGAAATCGGGATGTTTCCAGTTGGCTAATTAAGAATTTATGCATATCTGTACCTACCTGTCTGATGCCTTATAAGAAGTACCATAGCTAGCGCAAGGTCGGTATGTAATGATTAACCACGCACAAACCACCTCGCACAAGTCGGAAATTTTTATTATACATTTTATATCCCAACAAAATTAATGAGAACTAGTACTGAAAGTGTTATTAGTCGGTTTTATAAGCGTCTATTTGCTCGAGGGTTCACATGTATTACCCATCGTACCTATGAAAATAAGTGTATGCAGATACGCGTAACTGCGACGTCCTGAATAAATCTCTATAAGAATAAAGTGAAACACCTATCATTTAAACTTCAGAGATCAGCCCAAGACTAATGAAAGGAAGACGTCTGTTAGCATTACTCCTAATGTCAACTTGAGGCACTCCGCTTTTTTCCCCTTTTCGAATTAAAATCATAAAAATAGGTAACATGCAGCACAAAAGAGAGCACCTACTCTAACGCTAATTTATTCAGCTTCTTCCTTATTCCGCCACGTTTTCCTCCACCGTGATTGTGACGTGTGCAGTTAGTTTGGAAGTGTTTTAAAACGGAATCGTATTTTCGAGCACTTCTTGGGCGCTTTTAATTTAATACATGGCGATAATTTGCATATTATGTTACATTTCCGTTTCCGTTTCGGCCTGAATAACTTATCTTCATAAATTCATCTGCTCGTGCATGGTGTGTTCAGTGTTCTACTCATAAGTATTCAGTCAGTCGGACACAAGTTTTCAGACGGCCTCAAATGTCGAGCTCCCCTGATGGAAATTTATAAAGAGGACTTGTGTGATGTTTGGTCGATAAATTCGCCGACGATCCCTCCCTTATACGATCTACCAGAATGTGTTATCGCTAATTGAACATTTAATGCGAGATTTCAGAAGCAGTCAGCCCCTAAACCCATCTAAACCCAACACGGAATCAAAAATCGTTGATAAATCACGTGAATGAAGAGGGAGCTAATTTGCAAACAATAGCGGAAAAATTCGAAAAATCCACATCGCAAGCAATTTCAACAGTTCAAAGACTCTATTATTACATTTATAAATTATTATTTATGTGGGTACTCACTTGTATTTAGAAATATTTTACGAAATTATGATAAGTTGCTGACACCGAAAACGTGTACGCATGTGAAGTCCAAATCTGGTTCCGATTTAGGCATTCAAGTTTAGCTTACAAAATCGTAGGCGTCAATTGAATCAACCCAATTGCGTCAAACAATAATTATTATTGGTACATAAAATGGTTGCGCGATAAAACTGTTATCTTGTATAATAATTTTGCTCATTACAGCTCTCTCAAAAGCGATTTGTTTAATATTCAAAGCTAATAAAAACGAGCTAACTGTACAAATTAATCGACTTTTCGTCTTCGGATTGCCCGTGCAGCAAACTATCTTCGGTTCACTTTTTTTCGCAATTGGCGGATGGTATAGTTCTAGGGAATTCCATTTCAGTTAGGTGGGTAACCTAAAATGGTTTCCGCGAACCTCGAGCGGAACCTGCCATCGATTGTCCACCTGCAAATCGAACCTAATCGCGATCGACAAGGAAAAAAACTAGGAGAAGAGGCGATGCATGCATGCGTCCCAAAAAAGGGGTTAAATTGAAAGCCGGAATTACATACATTTCACATTTTCGAGAGTATCAGGGGCTGATGCGATCATTAAATTGCGTCATGGGATAATGCGAATTTGTCGACTTTGGGAATCGGATTGGGGCACAATGTCCCCTTTGAAATGTGAGGACCGTACAAGGAATTTCATTAGCATCGAAAAGATCTTTTGCAATATACCCCTAATAAGAATGGTGGGGTATCGGATATAACGTGGCGCGGAAAAATGGAAAACTTTGTGCCCCACTAGGAAACTATTATCCAGGTACTTCGGTTTAGAGCGGAGCTAGCTGGTTGGAAAGATGATGCCTCCGTGTATAATTATGAATTGACGTGACTCGTTTTCGAGCAGCAGCAGATCGATACCCAACCGTAATATCCCATTATTCTCGGTCTTTATGCAGGTATGTCGTCTAACGATACAATTTGGCTAATTTGATAAGACGAAATACAAACGATTCCTTATCCTTGCGAAACAGTCTTTACACAGCAATTTGCCGCGTAGATTTATATCGGCGTTATCGCGGCCGTGCCTTATAAAGCAAAAATAATGGAATAAACGATCAAATTAACATTTTTTACGTCATGCTTTATTACAATAAGTAATAGCGACTTTTTATTATACCATCAAGCACCAACCACAAAATAAAGAACAATGGGCGAAAGAGAGGTCGTCCATGGTGATATCTCAAATTTGCATTATTATATTATTATTGTGCGAGAATCTGGGTGAACTTGACCAACCAGTATCAAAATAGTGTTCTGGCCTAGTTTATCGCATAAATTGATAAAATCTCGAGTAGGTATAGAATACCGTCAGTTTCTCACGTCTTCGGATTACTAGTCTGTTCCAAAATCGATTTTTTTCGAGCCTGAGCGTGATGCTCTGTTTGGTATACGAGGAAAATGATTAATTAGCAATTTTAATTAGGTAAAGCGGTGGAATATTTACCTGCTTGAAACGAGCTTCCTTTCATCATCTTTGCGCGCCTCCAGTTATAAGAATGCGCACGTAGGAAGGTCGAAATTTCGGAATGTGTGCCAGCGTACTAAAAATCTTCTCGGCTCAATAACAGTCACTCATAGTGATCAATAACAGTTATTGGGGAAACATATTTATTTCAACAAAACGATTTCGAAATTGGAATATAATAATATCCGATATTGGAGAGCGTACTAGACGAAAGACATTGGCAAACGGATAGTAATCTTCACTGTGGAAATACTTTTGAAAGGCATTATACAAAATGTCAAGTCTGGCCTGTCTCAATGGTCTAGACTTGGTCGGTAGTTGTAGCTTATAACAGAACACTACAATAACAATGAACCGCACACAACTTTGTCCGACATCCACAACAAAAAGATTTCTTTTCGATTTTTCAATATCGTCCAAACCGTGGTGCATGAATATTTTGATAAATTAGTTCATTGTTATGGAAATTTCATGTATGAAGCATTGCATTTCGCCAAGTGATCACTCATTTATTTATGATGAAAAATTTCAGATACATCATACCAAAAGTTTTCCCAATAAATAAGAACTTGTATACACGTACAGGATGTTAGTGACATTGTAATTATTTTGCGGCACCTGATGGAGGTTTAATTTAGCGGAAATTTCCACATCGGGCCAACACCTATCAGAACAATATATTCACACCACTTATCCCGCCATAACGAAACAGAGAAAAAGATTCATCACTCCGCATCGTCTCTTATAATACACTTAAGCCTTAATTTACGTTATTAAGCGATCAACAATAGCGCTAACAACGCATGATGCATATTTATAACAAACGAACCTAGACGTTATTTAAACGAGTTCTCCATTGCCCATCCATTATACACAATTGAAGAGAAACTATCTTACGGAGTGCTTGGAATAACTAACCTTTCCAATTCTATTTTCGATCGAAACGTAGGCGGGCATATTTCCTGGTAAAAATCTTCCGAGATTTCCAGATTGAAACGCTTTGGTGGGTCTGACGGAACGATAATATTAAGCACCCGACTAACAGGCGAGGTAATTAACTGATAATTTCGGCCCGGCTGAGCTGAGAGCACAGAGTACTCCATTGTCTATACTATGTAGGTACATTCGAAAATTAACGAATCTCACCAGAGCAAAATGAACATAATGATCTCTCGAATATCATAAACGGAGTTTGAATCTGTGAAAGTCTTCTTCGGTATAGAAATATGGGGGACATGTGTTTCAAGTCTCTTGCACTTTGGGCCTGATGAACCTAAGCACCCCACAAAAAAGGATGAGCGGAACCAAATGTGTAGAAATTCTAGGCAACTACTTTCCATGGCCGTCAGTTTCGGAGTGCTATGTGAAATTGAAATAGGAACCCACTAATAATTTTCAAGTATGTGGATGCGAGGTATTACATGTCGAAATCGGTTCTTTTTTAGGAAGAGGTACCGTACCAAGTCCGTAACTAATGCGCTGAAAATTGTAGAGCTCTTTTGGTGTTTGCGCAACCCGCCACTCATTACAGCCCATCAGCTTAACGGATTCGTAATTTTTTTCCCCCGGCAAAAGTATTTTTCAATTATGGGATCTCTTTGTTACAGGTCACTTATCTCTCTCGGACTTCTCCATACTCGCAAGAGATCATCTACTTCTCGGGCATCAGGAGGAAATTCGGATTTGTGACCTGAAGGTATGGTCTCCAATAATAAAATCTAACAGTATAACAGTAGATTGGTGTTTATTTCCCCGGCTCTTATAACTTCCATACGACTACTGGGTCCAAGCGATTTGCCCATACATGGGATTTTAGTCGTAACACTTTTTTCTCAATCGGACGAGATGCAGTTAGATCCGACGAGCCGTAATCGGAGAAAAATCCAAACATTTCCACAGTCGTTTCTCCCGATTATGATTATTCCGATCCATTGTATTAATTTACTGTACTGTTACCTATACGCTTTTTGTTAATTATTCCTTTATCGCAAATTAATTGCAAATAATCACCGTTGCTCATTGGCCGGCTCGTCTCCGATACGAAAACCGTTATACATTCTGATTATAATAATGTGGGTTAGAGGTTTATTATAATAATTTGCAAGTAGGTACAAAACTAAAAATACACGTGCTTGAAATAATCCTAATCGACTGTGGTGGCAAGCATACGTGGCGTTTTACTCACAATTCTTGTAATGATGCTAATGTATTACTCGGATGGAACGTATGAAATATTCAAGGGCGATATTGATTTTGTCTTGGACTAATTACCCCCAAGGTTGAGACACCACCAACTCAAATATGCTCTATTCTTATTATAGTTCATAATAATTCCACCTAGGCATTTCATCTCGGTTTGGCAATAAAAGGTCAAGGTGCACTCCCATGATCCCAAAAGTGATTGAATGCAAATCCGCCGAAATGTTGCACTCCTCATTCCATTGTCTATTATTGTTGTTATTCCTCTTGATTTAATAATATTCGAAATCGTGAAGTTGGACAGATTTTCTGTAGGCCGGACGCGAAAGGGCGTCGACATTCGTCAGTCTTGAGCCGAGATCATCGCACTTTTGGATTAATAATTGTTCCATTGTTGCGGATATTCTCCCTCGAGTCGCAAAAATCGCGTCGGGGAGTGAAAGCGAAAACATCGAGATAATGAGATATTTCACCTGTTTTTGACCCGAAACTCATTTCGTATGCAAATTCGGGTTCAACCTTTTTAAAAAAGGTCTCCCTGCCATCCTGCACCCCCCGCACGACTTGGTAAAGTTTGTGACAGCTTTTTGATAAGGGGTGCTGAACTTTCCCGTACAAGTAGGCACCTAATAATAATAATAATAGAGTGGTGTATTTTTCAAATAATTTTTTTCCGAAAATTCAATGGCCAATCCTTTTGTTTCGTTTTATTTCCTCCGGTTGGTTAAACGACCGCCATCATAGGTAGAAGGTATGCGTAAAGTCATTTATGCAAATCGCGTCGCATTTTGTGTCGCCGTACCAGGAAAACTCGAATGGTCTGCACTTTCCCACCACAAATCGAAAATTCGCCGTCCCATTATTGTAATAGACCCGGAGGCGTCGTTACGGTATTTCGTTCTAAAATCGCCGGAAAAAATCCTCTCATTATCATCGGCGCATTTTTCCGCCAGTTCGTTGACCAAAGACGTTTAGTCGCACGCATGTGTCCGCTAATACGACGAAATTACACGGCAAGATCGCATCATTTCGTATACGAAGGAAACGGAGAGACGATCTCATTGTAAATAATTATTATATCTGGAAACACGCCGTGCGGAATTTCGTTACCGTTCACAAGACTCCATCACTGCTCGCATAAGAGGTGTTACGATATAATTAGACTCTCCTCTCAACGGGAGCATTTATCCATTATTATTCGTAATTGTCGCACTTTTTTTCGTTCGTTAAAAAATCCAATCGTGGCTAATTTAACGATCTAGGTCTTGGAGGAATTCCGTGTTCCATCATTATCATCATCATCATCATGTACGTAATGACAGAGTAGAACCAATATAAATGTGATTGCGTTAGAAATTTTCTGCCGTGTTCATCAATAATATGCTAATTCTATAATTTCCCAACGTACGTACTCTTGGGGTGTAACACTATAGATATCAAAATTGCGGACCGTTCGAAATACAATAGAGCCATATTTCCATTATTGAATTGATAATGGATATGCGAAGTGCACTTTATTGTAATCATGATAATAATAATACCTACCACAATACCCCTAAAACTACTCATCATGATGGCATTGTAGGTACGTTTTTAGGGCTGGAGAAACTCGTAATAGTTATGAATGAATGGGAACGAAACCGCAATGAGCAGAAGGTCCAGCGAATGTGGGCATCGGTAAAAAACCCGTATGACGTCAGGAAATACCTTGAACCCAATATTTCCCAATTATTTAGGGCGCGGTGATAACTGTAACTTCCGGTATTTGAGTATCTCCACGATTTCGCCATTAATACCGATAATCCCGGGCTGTTTTTTTATTTCGTCCATTAGCCCCACCGTATCGGATTTAATGAGGCGTGCGGCGTAAAAGAAATGTAAAAATGCCCTCATCCTGCGGCCGGAGCTTTTTCGTGTGGAGGATGTCGATGCGTGGGCGATCGGAGATAAATCCGGTAACCGGTACTTAATAATAACGGAAGTCGAGATTGTCCTTAACCGCTAATAAAAACTGTAGGTGGCGCCTTGTACTTAGTCTTTTCATTACGTTTTAGCCAGTTGGTGCTTGCGATAATGTCAAGTTCGCTCCGGAGCCGAGCCGTGCACCTCCAGTAGCCTGCCCGTACCCGACTTTCCGCCAGTCAGTCAGCAGTCATACTCGGTTCGGTTTCAGTGTTGACCAGGCGTTCGATCCGGTAAGACCAGATAAGATTTTTCCATTTTTGCTAATATTTTTCGAAATTGCTTATTATTAATCGAAGCGAGTGAATTGAAAGTGAGCGGATTTCCTCTTTCTGGCGATTTGTGCGTTTGATGAAAGGTGATACGTACACGTTCGATGCTCTTGGCCAATTAATTTCTAGAGAATTAATTCGTTTAATTGCTCAATCTCTTTAAAGGTATTAATTAGCGAATTTGTACGCAAACACGATGTTGTTCAGAAACACTCTCCCGTGTGGTAATTGAGAGAAATATGATCTGGATACCACGACCGCAATATTTTCTTTCATCTTTTATTCAAAACCCGGGATTTTACAAACGAGCATATGAGTTATTTTCTGGGAAAATCCCCTAACGGGAAGATGTGTTAATTTGCTAAAATTACCGAGAGCACACATGGTAAATCTCGGTTCTCAAGTACCAAATCCGGTGACGTGTAAATTAATTCCCTATATCTAATTTTCAAGAAAAATATTTTTACCCGTTACGAGAAATGTATTATTATTGCGTAATTGGATGTTATCTTTCTTATATCGCAAGTTAAGATTATCGTCTAATCTAATACAATCAGAATAATTGGTAACTGAAAAAAATTTTCGTCACGTAGAATCCTTTCATCACTGTGGAACTGAAATATTCATTCAGAGGTGTTTGCCATCATGTGCACCCACTCCCTCGGGAATGTACGGTCGGTACATTATACATAATCCGAATCGTTTTGTGCTGTGGCATACACAATTTAATTGAATATCCACACGCATAATTAAAAATTTAAGAGAATTCAAAGGGTCGGCGAGTTGAATTGAGTCGTTCGTGGACTCGCTCCTGATTAAATTTTTATACGTACGGCCTCAAAACGGATCGGTCTTTGCCTCGATCTCCGAATGTTCCGAAAGGTAACGCTAATAATTCCGTTTCGTGATGTCTACACCCGATAATAAGCGACGTCGAATTACATAATCTGACACGTTTGCCTGGGCACGATCCGTGCCATACATGTTAATATGATGCGGGGGGCGCGCAATTAGATTCCTATTGTTGTGCCTAATTGATTTCGCGATACGTTTCGGATTTTTGCACGTGTGCATCCGCAAGATGCTCCGGTGAAACTCGTGGAAATAACAACGCCTCCGAAATTTGTGCCCCGCGGGAAAGTTTTTTAATTAAGGGCGGCTCCTCTCACTTCCCGACTTTTCTTTTGGTAATTTCCACCCCTCGTGGTATCTTTATTGCTGCTGATCTTATTATTACGAGAGGTTGGATTTCGGTCGATGCCTAAACCGCGGAGACAATTAGCAACATTTGGTGCCACCGTCGGCTGCACGATTTTGTTACATCATTGCGGCTTATGTCTCTGCCACCCAGGAAAACGAGCTTTTTGAGGACGAGGCGATGATATTTTAGAAAGCCCGTGATTACTTTTGCCCGAAACACACGAGGAATTTCGTCGAGATTACCCAACGTGTGGGTCTTCAACCGATATAAAAATAATAAAGTTCAATTGTGCCCAGAACCGCTCATTATTGTTTCCACATAATTGTCATTTCGGTAACTATTCATAGTTGAGCCATTTCTCATCCAGCCTGTTTCTTTCAAACAGACATTCCTGATTTCCAGTTGAAAATTTCATGTTTTCGCGTCATAGTTAGGTATTTTGTGACCTTTTTCGTCTATGAAAGTTTTAATTGGTGCCTTTGCGAGTAAGTACCCATCTGAGTTGCCTTTTTTATCGCTTGATAGGCTGTACACATGTCCGGAAACGCTGATATCTGCATTAGAATTTATCTCGAAATTGTGAGTGGCCCGTCTTGTAAACACAAAATCGTGCGTAAATGCGGTAGGTTTCGATTTCAGCATTAACCGAGCCCGTTCTGTCCGATCAATTAGGCCCGGAATCAGTTTCAAAGTTGTCATCATCATCCCTTTATTTGATCGGAAAATTTCAAATCAAGTTATTTCAACGGCGGGCCCCCCTGTGCCGTCGACGAGTTTTAGGGGAGAATGTGACGAGATAGAGAACGAACTTTTTGCAGATTACTGGCAAGTGATTGATCGGTATTTCCTGTGATGGACTCGCCTTTCCGTCAATCAAAATCCTAACGGAATTTTTTCACTTTACACGAAATCGTCTTTCTCGAAAGGTATACTCGTGTAAACGTTGATATCATTGTACAACATGATTATTGTTATTATTACAATAATAAAACATGAGCCAGTTTAAGTGCGGTCTAGATTAAATTGAAGGTTGAACAATCACTGAGGATAATACAAAATTTCGCTTGGATCATGCATTTTCGTTCGAGTTCACCGCCGGCACAACTCTTATTATTATACAGTAAAAAATGTGAAATCTCGCGAAGAAGAAGAACACAATGGTCGAAAGATTGATGTTACATTAGGATAGGAAGGCAGTCTTGTCCTTGGATTTTTTGCGAATGACTTTTAGGAGTTCAGTGACCAAAATCACCTAAACCTTTCAAGCATGAACATCCGCCGGTGCATGATGGTACTTTCGGCACTCTCGAAATAACTCTGTCACGATGATAATAATAGAAACGAGGCGATCTTAATGAAGACATTGAATTACAATCGCAATGTGTGTGTGCTTTGCCGCAATGGTGTCGAGAAGGTCCCGAACAGGAAAAGCCTCGCGATTTTTTTCCGAATTTCTATACAATCACCTAACCAATTGCAGGATCATTTGCAATTCTATCGTCGACTATTAAATCAATCGCCGCCGATTCCTCGATTAAATTGCTCCATCGTGAGTGCTATTGCTTATTGGGAAACCTTCGAGTGTCATCTATGCTGCGTAAATATTTATAAACTTACTTATTTACCTTGTTTTTCACACGGGACGAGGGTAATTTAACGCAATTGACGATATTTTTTTCGAAACGCATGATACTCGTCAGCCTATACCAGAACTAGTTTAGCAAAAGTGGATGCTAATTATCATTGTAGTGCTCTAACCGTGACCTAAAACATTTTAATATAACGTTATACTTAGGTATACCTGCTGCCTAATAATAATGAATGGTCAGGTGCCAAAAGCAGATGCTTTTAGAGAAAGTTATTTTAATTCCTATACCTGATGCATTTACAGCTAGTCGGTTATTACGAGACCAGATTCCATCAACGAGACCGATCTCTTTCCAATTTCTTTATGATTGTGTTCCGAAGTGAAGGGTGTTCCAGCAACTAACGATATCAAGGTTTCCTCGAGATTTTTATTTTTCGATCGCGTCGAAAACCGAGTGGAATTTATGCGTCTTCTTGTACTCGCACAGAGCCGTGTCGACTTTAATCAAGTTACGGCAAAAGTTGGCCTCTCGTCCGTAATACCGCATCCGTCATGATTCGAAAAGACGATGGAGATTTTCGACTCGGATCGGAATCGTTCATCGGTCGGGGGGCTCTCTTTTACGCAGTTTTGTAATTCGGATCGTTATCTCGTCCGTTTTTCGCTCCGCGTTTTCTCCTCTCGAATTTCATTATAACCGGAGGACTCGCCTCCCTCATTGATTCCACAACAAAACGCCTCGGCTTTGTGCACCTCCTGTTCGCTTTCCTTGTGGCCGCCGCCCGATGCGGAAATTGCGGGTCCGTGAAGGCGAATGCAACTCTCGATCGAAACCAATGCGGTATTGGAAATTTTCCAAATTTGTATTCGCGATCGGCCTGCGGTCGGTACCTTGTGCCCGCACCGCTCGGAGGCCGATAATTCTAGGCGAAAACTCTTGAACGGCTGCCAAAATTGTCCGCACAAGGTCGGACGTTCATTATTGATTTCGATGCCCGGCGTATTTGTGAGTAAAGTCGGTGAATTGACGGGGACAAACACGCAATCGTCCCGGCGCTGTCCGCCGATGATAATGGGCGACAATGACGGTCGTACAGGTAGTTTGACGAAAATCGTCGAAACGTGTTTGTCGTAAACATCATCGCCGAATATGAGCTAATCGATTCGGTATACCGTAATGATCATCGGCATCATGACATCCGTCTATAATTAAATAATAACCAGCTTTATCTCCTAATTAATCGTCCTTTCAATTTTTTTCCTATAAATGTGCGTTCTCACACTTTGAACTGTCAGTTTGTTCCGAGAGCCTCCCAATTTGATTTCGTGTCTTGTTGCAGGAATCACGTATAAGAACGCGAGCTTTAATCTGAAGTTGCATGACTTGAAATCGACCGGTCGCACGAAATACTCTCTCGAAGAGGTAAGTCATTTTTTTCTCTCCGCAATTATCTGCCCATTCAGTCTCTGATTGATGTGTGGTGTGCAAGAATTCTCCTCCTTAATTCTTTCCGGGGGTGAGCCGAGTATATCAAGTAGTCGGGCGTTTTATCGCCTCCGTTATTATTATCCCCCGATTTTACGAGATTTCCTTCCGATATTATTGCCAACTTTTACTATGTCTTTTCCATTTGTACAAAAAGAAAATTCCTCCCGGGATAAAGTTGAGTGATTTACGCGATAATTCCAAAGATATGGAAATGGCGAGTGCACTTAGCCCCCGACTTGACTTGTCCGTCATAACAAAGAGGCGCCAGCTTAGCTTATGGCGGAAAGTGGCCGTGCTGATACAGGTAACGACAAAGGGGTGGTTCTCCACCTGAACGTAAGTGATAATAATGCGAGAGGAATCATCCAATTTCACGGTCGATTCCTATTTGAATATCTATTAGAATTTAATTGCTGTCATCTCGCTGCATGATTGTAACCGATGAATTATCCGCTGGAACATTCAATTATGTCTGAGTTATCGTCCGGATTTTTCCCATAACGTTATCGTAAATTGTTAATTACGTGTCATTTGTGTCGGGCACTCGTAGCGGTACTCTGGATGCGCTTCATCTCTTATCGAGAGGACGCAATTACGTAAGTGAGCAGTCGAGCCGATGACGAATTCGGTGTGCGACATCTCGGCCCGATGCGCCGAAGAATTGGCGTGCCCCGCACGTATCATCGAGACCGCAGGAATTTTCAGCGATTTTTCGTTTTCGCGGTCGCTTACCTTTTCGCATTTTTTCGGAGAGTCTGTAAAAGTGGAAATCGCCGCTCGCAGTATTTAGCGAGCGTGAGTGCGCGGCCTCTCTCGCAATCCGAAATGCGTAAATCATAGGATATAATTGAAGGCTCGGTAAAAGCTCTTTTGCACTAAAAGTCTTCGCATCATCGCGCGATGCCGTTTTAGAGCCTCGCCGCCGTCATCGTGGTCGTTTTGTCGCATATTTTCGCGCACACATGCCGGAGGCTGCTTAGGGTTATATGCCTCCATGATGCGCCCGTCGTTCCCGAGTCTGCGAGCGCAAACGGAACGTTTTGGATAATCGCCAGACTGATGCGGACGGAATACCGAAATCCGTCTCGTCGATATGCAGACATCGGTTCGCGCTACCGTTATTGCACATTTCGACCGGATTTTCCTTCGGTGAGATACGAGCTGTTGCCAACCGCCCGGTCGTGTGTGCTGGAGATGACGATTATGGGAATCGCTTCCGTTCGCGCTAACGAAGAAGCGTCGATGCCGCCGTTGCGGATGGAATTAGCGATAATTTCATCTGGTCTCGGCCTCAGAACTTAACAAACACAATAAACCATTTCCCGGGAATTAGTTCGGTCGCTGCATTTATCCTCATTATTGCGCCATCATCATCACAGTCGTCGGACTGTTGGTTCGATCGTCTGCAAGTTCTTCGTCCGTCTCGAAATAATAAAACCGGGTAATTATACGGTTCTTCTCTCCGCGCTATGTTTAATTACATATCGCTTTTTTATGTGAAAAGAACGGCCTTGGTTGCGACCTTGCCAAATGCCTATTTACATTTTCGAGTCGATGCGACCACAATAAATAACGTCATTTTCCCCCGAGGGATCTCGTCGAGTTTGTATAGCCTGCTGGAATTAACATTATTATCATTTCCATTACGATGACGTTGATATTTTTATACGAATCGATTTTTTTCTTCTAATGGCTAAGTGAATGGGGATCGTTATTATATTTACTTGCTCGCGCGATCAAATAATGCGCGACCGTGAATTCGATTCGGGCTAAGGACTAAGAATAGAAACAATATCCGGTGAATCATTTCATTTATCATTATCACATTGTTTCATGTTGTCGATGTGTGTGCCTTTGAGGATGAGGATGCGGGAGAGATCCTTCTTCCATCAGTCGAAATCTGCATGCGGTCATCATGACGTGCCATTTTTAATTATCCCACCTCGCGCGTTATTATTATCAAGTCCGGACACCTCATCATCATCTTTGCCGAAATTGTTTTTTACTCTCATTATAAAATTCCGCGTGCATGACTCCATCTTCTACCTGGATCATCCTGATATCCATCCAGGTAATATAAACGTTGCATCAGTGTGCGATCGGCGATTTTCAAAATGGCAGACGCCGCATTTAATGTCTGTAGAATTTCGATGTGCATTTAATATTCTCCGTGTGCATTTCCTATGTGTGTTTTGTTGCCATCTGACTGATATTATCGATCTGGCGACTTGTTGTAATAAGTAATGTAAAAGTTGGTTGTACGTATAGTTTTAAAAAATAATGAAAATTGATCACGCTAATAAATCAATCGTGGAGTGCAGCGCACCGCTTCGGTAGACCTCCGGTACGAATCTGTCATAAATATTTAATGAGTAAATATTTCACTGGATACTGAATGTTATACGTCTATCTGCTAATTATAATAAATCATGTGCAGCGGATGATATGCATGAGATTCGAACAGGCCAGTTCACAAAGTACAAAACTAACAAAATCCTGCTTAATTACTTACACGTTTCTATCAAGTACTGAAATTGCTAAATTTGGTAAATTAATCACTGATGATGATGATTACGTACTTACCTTCTGGTTAATTAAATGATGATGATGGTGATTATGGGATTATGATGATGATGGCATTGGGTATTGGGATAAATAACTACCATTAGAGGCGCTGCAAACGCATCGAAAAACGCGTACTTTTTAATTATGACATCGATGACATTTCATGTTTATTTTCGAAAACGATCGGATTTCAAATCAAAAAAGAACTGAGGATTGCTTAAACTGATTGTGTGCCATTTCTGCAATGATAATTTAGTGGAATTGTGTATTGAAAATGGAAATTAAACTCGAACTGAACCGAAGTAAGTAGTTAATCGTATGATTTTCTTGTTTTAGTGAAATTTACCTTATTTTGCAACGAAAGACCTATAAATTTCATGTCGAGGAAATCATTACTACAGTTCTTTGTATTATGCTTAATTGTGTGCATCGTGGTTGGTATTAGAGATGAGAAAAAATTTAATTTTGAAAAAAGTACGCGTTTTTTGGCAGTTTATTTTTCATCCATCAGAGGGCGTATTCGAATTGGAATCTCCTCAATTGATTACATATCGAACGCGGAATTCAATGTTGGCGCAATTGTCTAAATATAAATAATATATTTTATTGATTTAGGAAAATCGTGATGGTTACTCATCTTGAGTTTTCTGGAATTGAGATGAGATGCGACCTTCGCCGGAGATTTCGTAATAAATCCGGAGCGAGGAAATCTCGCCTGCTGAAAGACAACCCTCACGATGTGTATATATACGATTTGATCCGATAGATGAATCCCTCGAGAAATCTCGAATAAAATGTAAATAGAAGGTGTCGCCAAGATATCAGTTTTCTTTTTATTGAAAAAAAAATCTCAATCGCCACCTCGCAAAGGATAAAAGTAGATTGATTCCGTCGAAACGAGGAGACTTTCTTCGATCGTCACCATCATTATCATTAGATTTCTCGCGAAGAGAGCACTTTCATCTTTCTCTTATCTTCTCTCTTTTGTATATGAATCCCGCAATCGCCGGATACGTTCGGAATGTATGAAATGTTGATTTCTGTGTTTCTGTTGCAGCACAGAGGGGCAATAAGATGCTGTGCGGTGTCCTAACGGAGCGATCGTCGTCCACGTCCCGCCGCCATTCCTCATGATCATCTGGCATGTTGAAAGCTCGTTGCTACTACCTTCATGCGCGACCACCGGGCCGGAAAAAGCTCTCTTGCGATAATAACGAGTTGTCAGAGTGAAAAATCGGCCACGACCAATAAGTTCCTACGAAATTGACGCAAAATGTACTCGAACCGAAAAACGTTCATAGTCAAATGCGTCTTGGCGATCTTCGTCATGTACGTCTGCATCCACGTGTTCTCGACGAACGGGGCGTCGCAAGTGATCCGGGAGTTGCAGCAGTCGGGTCGCAACCTTGCCGCCCTCGACCCGTCGTCGGCGCAGCAGAACTCGGGCGCCGAGCAGACGGTCGCATCGTCCGGCGACCTCATGAAGGACGCCTACCCGCTGGCCGAGCCGACGAAAATCGATCTCGAGGAGAAGGTGGCGGTCCAAACGACGCCCAAAGCCGCCGAGGCGCCCTCGGTCCTGGACAGGGTGCGCGAGGTGACGCAGTGTCTGGACAGGCCCGCCGCGTCCAAGACGCAACAGCGCGGCGACTACTGGGTCCTCTACAATTACATTCCGGCCGACAGGACGTTCGGGTGCCACGAGAGCGTCACCTACACCACCCATGCCGATTACTCCTTCATGGACAACCTGCTGCCGCTGCTGGAAAAGTGGAAAGGGCCCATAAGTCTGGCCCTGCACGCGCCCGGCGCAGACTTCAAGAACACGCTCGACTCGATCGCGTACCTGCGCGACTGCACCGACAGTCTGGTCAAGGAGTACGTTACGTTCCACGTGTACTTCAGTACGAAACACGTGCCCAAAGAGGTGGGTTCGCTTTTTAGATATACGTATATGATATGAGGAAAGCGTGCCGGGCGATCTGAATCGCGCACGCATTAAATTTTAATTGGACGTGTGCAATAATAAGCAGTCGGTTTCTAAACCGTTTTATGCGTTTTCCATTTCTTTGACTCTTTTCGTGTTATGTCACAACCAGCGGCAATGCACTAATGACCAAACTTAAAGGAGTCGTAACTTTGTAATGAGGAACTAGATTTTTGAAGTTTTAGTGACTTTTGCTTTGTAACCGTGACTTTTCACCCTGAAGTTTGCTGTGAGTTGGGCTTTTGAAAGTTGGGTTAGTTTTTTTTTTCATTTTTCATTAACTTTGTATTTCCACTTATTTGAAAGTATCCAGTCCTTTGTTCAATGGAATAACTACATCTCTGTATTTTCAGCTTTATTAAAATTCAAATTCCTTTGAAAAAATTCTCAACTTTTCGGAAAAACTCTTTGTAATAGAGTTGTTTTCCATGACTTAGACCCAATATTTCCACCTATGGTTAACCTCCAGTTAGCTAACTGGAACCTTAGACTGTGACAATTATGGTCAAAATGAATGATAAAGGCTCACATTCAAAGTTAAAGTTAGCTAATCTGGAGGTTAACCATAGGTGGAAATACTGGGTCTGAGAGATTTATTTTTCGGCTAGCGTTATTTTCCCGATTGGTTGTGAAGATAATTCAAATGTTTCGACCAATGTCAAAACGCATGTCAAATCTGTTAATTTTTTTCATTATTTTCTACTTCCCTGTAAGTACTTAATGCAGTGATGTGTGATACGTCTGATTGTTATCTTGTTTTATTACGGATTTGGATACTTGAAAATTACGAGAAATTAGATTGTTTTGACAAGGATTCAAGTGGCAATCCATGTCGAAATAAAAAATTTCCCAAGTTTTATACGGAGCGATCGAATAAATTTTACATAAAGGGAAGCCATGACATGGCCATGACCATCCTTCTGTCTCTTTCCTTTTAGTAGTTTTCAGATGAGACAGAATGATATAGTCATAGCTTCCCTTTATGTGAAAATTTGATCGCTCCGGATTTTTGCCAACAGCCAACCATAGATTACAACTATTCATTTTATTTTGATTAATTTAGTAACAAAACCTTAACAACTCTTAAATTCCTAGTTAGTTCCTCACATGTCTCTGTTCCGCACTACAAAGTTAATCCGCCTTCAGTAAGCGGGTTCGTTTGTCCCGTGCCCCGTGTGCCATTTAAATGGCAAAGAGCTTTTGTGCCGAAATGTCACGATAACAGGATTTTCACCACTTTTCGCGTAAGATGCTGGCACTCGTTCAGCACGCAACGGAAATAGCCAGTCACTCAAAGTGTGTAACAATAAATAAATTACGTTTTTTACGAGTTGTTGCCAAAATCCGGTGCTTTGATCTCGTTCCCGTGACGAAGCGGAGCGGATATTCGCAGCTATAATGACTACCCTCGGTTTTGATTCGCGTTTCTTTGCAGGTCCCCAGGCACAACCACGTCTTCACCGAGCCGTTCAACTGCTCGCTTTCGCCGCCCTACCTGAACGTCAGCTCGGAGCAGATGTACAAGAACCAGAAGAAGCTGCTCTACCCGGTGAACGTGGGCCGCAACGTGGCCAGGGAGACGGCCCAGACGCACTTCATCCTGCCCTCGGACATCGAGCTGTACCCCAGTGCCAACATCATCCCGAACTTTTTGGCGATGATCGCGAACAACTCGGGGCCGCTGCTCAGCAAAAATCCCAAGGTTTACCCGCTGCATCTGTTCGAGGTGGCGGCCAATCAGCAAGTGCCCGAGAACAAGACGCGGCTGAAGGAGATGCTGGCCGACGGTTCGGCCGTTCCGTTCCACAAAAAGCTGTGCCCCGGTTGCCACAGCGTGCCGAAAGCCAAGGAATGGCAGACGGCCAACCAGACGGCAGAGCTGAGAGTGTTCCACGTGGGTAAACGGAACGGGAAGTTTATCCACTGGGAGCCGATCTTCATCGGGACCCATGCGGACCCTCTGTACGACGAGCGGCTGAGTTGGGAGGGCAAAAGTGATAAAATGACTCAGGTAATTTCGTATTTCCGTTTCTTTGATATCGAGATTTTTCTATTGGATGTTTTTTTTTCAGGGTTATGCATTGTGCGTTCTAGATTATGACTTTTTAATCTTAAACAACCCGTTTTTGGTGCACAGGCCGGGCATAAAAGTGTACAAAAAGGACCAGAGACGAGCCATGTTGGCATCGAAAACTAATCAATTAATCAAGAAAATTATATTCCCCGAACTTAAAGTCCTCTATGGCGTTAGAAAAGGCTGTGCTGTGTAATAAAATAGTGAAAAACTTGAAAAGTAAAGCCATTATGTGTTTAGTGTACATATCTACTTGCAGAACTATTGGACGAATAGCAACAGATTTATGAAAATGTGATTTTTTAGTTGAGTTATGTTTATTTCTTCATTTGGGATTTTAGATCCTAACCTTCTCAAGATTCTTATTTGTGAATTTCACTCACCCAAGTGCGAAATTATCCAAAATTTTCTGTAAAATTCTTCAAATTACTGTTGTAGTTAATTTTATCATCTGACTGATTGAAAAGTCTGATTATTTATTTTCGAACTTTTCCTTGTATGTAGGTACGTTCATAAATACCTAGTAATATCTGGCCTATGTACTTATTACTAAGAATATTATTTGCTCACGGTATTATTATATTATTTTAGATAGCTAGGATAAATTTTCGTGTAATATTTAAAACCTTATTGTATGTACTTAATGAAAATATTGAAAATTAATTAAATTATATCGAAAAGTGTGAACGCTACCACTACTACACACTACCTACCTACTACTGTTATGTTCCAACTATTTATTATGCTGAAATTATTATTACAAAATTACAGAAATGTGTTATAAGTATTGTAGTCATATTTGTTCTTGCTATTATGCTATTATGATAGCGTTCTTAATGTGCCTTACCAGTTTAAGATGGTGATGACAAGGATATGATACTTTTGTACTATTGTATGATGAACGTGTGTATACTCCAGTATACCCTCAAGAAATATAAACTTGTATAACTGAAATGGTCGTAATTTTACTCCAATCCCAAATACTAGTCCTCAATTGCCAAATATTCACGCTATTTCGCCTCTAGAGAGATGTTTTTGCTGTTGCCGCGGCTGTCACTTCTGAATACTCTTTTAACGCGGTTTGCGAGTTCCTCTCTGAAATGTGCGAATTACATTCTACCCTCACGTTTGCATTATCCTACTAGAGTGGCAAAAAATGGTGAAGGAGCGGGCGGCTCTTTTCTTTATGCAACCGCAAATACACGTCATTATGGTGTGGTAAAACGGCTTTCTTACATCAATAATAATATCTGAATGTGGCGTTTTATGAAAAAGCAACATTTCACCTCGGATTTCACTAGCCATCCCAGCGCCTCCCACAAGAATCACCCCTATGCATAATGCTCTTTTGAATATTCGAAAATGAAACATTCCGAATAGTAGGATATTGGGAGACCGATAATTCTCTAGTCAATTGACATTCTAGAATACTTGATATTATGCAAGAAGCAGTTTAACATCTTTAATGCAAAGATGGTGGAAGAAGTCCTTGAGGAAAGAAGACGAGGCAAGATGCGCATTCATTCTTGAATTGATAGTTTTCGGTAAAGCACACACGCAATATGAAATCTTTACGAACACTTATTGTAATAATCACGCTTCTAGTCATACAAGGTAAATATTTTTTTATAATATATCTATTATTCAGATTAGATGCTTATACTAATAACAGTTTCATTGCCATTATTAACATTAATTGAATAAATGCGCTTTCTGGCGTTTTTTTTTTATATTCTTACTGCTAATTAAAATTTCCTCAGAGAAAGTAATCCCTCCAACGTCGACGTCCTTATAATAATACTTTTTTCATACAATTTTTATTGGAGATGGGGGTTGCACCTCGCATTGATTTTTTGCGAATTACAATCGTGGAGACTTAATAATATTTAAAATCAAATCACGCTTCTTGAATTTACTGAGCGCAGAGGCATAATGTCAAGGCAAACGAAATTATTTCTGAAGAATTTGTTATTTCCCAGACCTTCATCATCCTCCTCACTCTGGGAAAATCCTGTTAGCCCATTAAACGTTGACTAGAAGTTGTTACGAAAATCTCCTCTCTAAATTTTTTATTTGCGACTCATCAAAAAATTTCAATTTAGGTTACATCAATAGCTAAATCATTCAGCGTTATCGATATGAGAAAATATAATACAAAGTGAAAGTAACGCGTTACGAGCGCAGTTATTAGAGAGATGAGACTCGACGAGAAAAGGTCGCATTCTTTTAAACCTGACGAATTTTTAGCACTGGAATGATTGCGAAAGAATCGTCACCTTCGGGATATGTAGATTTGGACCCGTCATTCATTTCTGATTTATTTTTTCCAGTATTTAGTCAAAACTATTACGACCAAGGCAATTTCGGCAGACAATCCAACTACAACAACAATGCCCCTCAGTCTCAAAGACCCACCGTCAGTGCAAATTGTCCCGAACCTAATGGAACATTCCCTACAAGAACCTGCGATGGGTAATATAATTACCTCTTCAACTTCTTTGGATGAGACTAAATCCATTAAAAATGTCACACAGATACATCAAGTGCGTGAATGGAGTGGCCGAAGAGAAGCTTTGTCCCGATGGGTTGCTGTTCAACGCAGCCATAGGGAAGCACGGCTACCCCTGCCAATATCCAATCGACGTAGATTGCACAGGGAGAGAGCAAACACGTAATTCCAATCAATTGATGCCCCTTCGCTTATAAAAACTGTGAAAAAATAACGAGCAAAGTAAATTCCAGAACCGGCCCTCGCGACTGAAGATTGCCCTCACCAATTCGGCTATTTCAGGATGGGGGACGAGCGAAATTGCGGACAATTTAAGAATTGCGCCGATGGAAGAGGATTCGTTTTCGACTGCCCCGAAGGACTCGCCTTCAACGGCGACACCTACAGATGCGATTGGCCCGACCAGGTCGCGACTTGCGACGCCGAAGGTCTAATATTTTAGAAAAATGAAAAATTTCGTTATACATGAAACGATTCGATTTCAGCCTATTTGGGATTCTCGTGCCCTCAAGAACTCAAAACCAATAGCATTTTCAGCAACGAGAACGACTACAAATTCTTCCGATCGCCCAACGACTGCCAGAGATATTTCATCTGCGTCAACAACAAACCGAGATTGTATAATTGCGGCAAAGGCAATGCTTTTAATGATTTAATTAATTCTTGCGATGGAATCGAGAATGTTACTGGGTGCGCTCTGCCCCCCATAGAGTACACGGACAATGACTTTGGAAGATCGCCTCCACTCCGGGGAAACACCTACAGGGTTACCAACTACAGGGGCTAAACAAAGCAAAAGAATGTACCAACATTATGAATAAAAATTACTAAATTTTTCCCTTTGATTTCGATTCTTAACTTTCCTAGGCGAAAATGGGGCGAGATAAGCCGAAATCGATAGGTTCTCAAACACCCCTTTCAGAATAGCAGGTGGTTCCATTATATTATAGGATAGATTTGGGGTTAGAAATTGTATTTTCACGGGCGTTTCCTGAAATTCTAGTCGATTTTAGGGGGTAAAGGGGGCGATTTGGGCCGCGGCGGTGCCCCAGGCCGCAGATTCGAAAGTCGCGCCAAAGCGGCAGATGCTCTAAACTCCCGGGAGCTCCGATTGAAGGGGGCCACGCGCAAGTCTACGATAACCGCCCTTCGTCCGGCCTCAGTCCTAGTTGACGCCGAGGCGGCGCCCCACATTGCCCACAAACACGACAGAAAAGAGTCTCGTTGCCAGGTGTAGAAAAGACGCGAAATCAACTTGAGAGAAATAAGAGTGCCGTCGGTCTTCGCCGGACGTTTTTATTTCAACCTTACCCGGAGGAATGGAAGTGGTCGCGGAGACCTGGCGCAGTTACGCAACGATATGCAGACTGTGTCTGCAAAAGGACGGCTACATGTTGGGCATTTTCAATCACATCCAGGGCAAGGACAAGAGCATTTGCAAGAAAATCGTAGACTGCACGGCACTTCAAGTGAGTTTTTACCACCCATCCGGATCATCGACCCACACTTTCACCTTTCCCCTGATGACGCGACACCTTTTCTACGCGATTTCGGCGGTTAAGGCCCCAGTTTCATCAGAAAACTTAATCCGGAAGCGAAAGTATCCTGAATATCCTCCATTTTCCAAAATTTGCGCAAATCATGAAACCCACGCACACTGTTGCCACATCGCCGATAATTTCAGAAAAACTTAAAAAACCGGCCACAAAAATACTCAAGTAAACTAACTTTCATTATAACAACAACTCGCGATTTATCTAGCTAAGTATTTCCGGTAGTAATAGGTATTTAAAATATTTTCAATCGTTGGATTTTGGTGTACACAAGTTGGCAACCTGTTCCATTTGAAATCGTTATCGATGCGAACGCTATTCAAAGCGCATGATTCCCGCGCGAAATTCAAATCGTCGTACAGGACCGTACTAAAACAGTTTCCTATTGATTTTGTAGATTTCCCACGGAGATGGCCTCCCGAACGTGATCTGCCACCGATGCCTCTACAAGATCGAGTTCTGCCTCGAGTTCCGCAAGCTCTGCTTCATGTCGGACGCGACTTTGCGCCAGATTAACGCCACAATAACCGGCGAGAACGGAAGCGTAACCGAAGGTGTTCCGACAACGCAGCAACTCCCATATTATGAGCAGCTAGCGAACGGGAATGACGGAGGGGACGTCGTGATGGTGGTCGATCCGAAAGCGCTGGACTACGATTCGGAATACGACAGCGACAATGAGCAAGAGCGGCCGAGCGACAACGAGAACGCGGAAACCGGAGGAGACACCTACGGCGGCAAAAACGTGTCGATGTGCCGGTACTGCGACCACGCGTTCACCGACAAAGCGGAATGCGCCGAGCACGAGGCGGCCGCGCACAATTCGGACGTCCCGTACACTTGCAGCCTCTGCGAGACCGGTTTCGCCGACAGGTTACAGTACTCGGCCCACTTGAAGCAAGTCCACCAAAACGACAAGCCCTACCAGTGCCCGCAATGCGAACGCACGTTCGCCAGAAGGTCCGACCTGAGGAAGCACACCGTGGTCCACACCGGGATCAAACCGTACACCTGTACCGTCTGCCTGAAATCGTTCTCGAGAAACACGAATCTGTCGAAACACATGCGGATCCACTCGGGCCAGAAACCGTTCGTTTGTCCGAAATGCCCGAAAACGTTCTTCTCAAAAGGAGACTTGACCAGGCACGCCATCATCCATTCCGGGCAGAAACCGTTCAACTGCAACTTCTGCCATCTGAGTTTCGGGCGAAAAGACAAACTGCTCCGGCACGAAAAGCGCCACTTTCCTCCCGAGAAGTCCGAGGATCGTTCCCAGGAGCTCCAGATGATGCGAGAGAATCTCAACGAGTATTACGGCACCCCTATCAGCAACAACGCGGACCATTTCGACGATGGTCCCTTGATGAACGAGGCTGACAAGGACGAGTGGTCGCAGCCGCCCGATCCGGAAAATATGGTGATCAGCATAGACCCGTTCAATCACCATAACAATTACGAGCAGGGGATCAAAATGGAGACGCCCTCCGAGACGGATCTGGTCGATAAGAGCAACGCGAGCGTCGGGAGTGACGAGCGCGATCTGCCGCAGATCCCGTCCCACATCACCGGCGACGGTTTCACGATCGACAGTGATAGCAAACGGTACAATTGCAACATTTGCATGAAGAGCTTCTCGAATCCGGAGAACATGCGGTACCACCAGGCGACCCACTCGGGCATCAGGCCGCACATCTGCAACATATGCATGAAGTCGTTCATAAGGAAGCGGGAGCTGGATCGGCACTACGCCACCCACACGGGGATGAAGCCGTTCAAGTGCACAAAGTGCGCGAAAAGTTTCGGCAGGAAGGATAAATTGGTGCGACATGTGAGGATACATGACGTTAATAAGGAGCACTCGTGCGTTCTGTGCGGGGCCACCTTCAATCGCAAGGACGGGCTCATTCAGCACATGAAGACTCACGGAAAAGAGGAACCAAATTAGGATTTTTTAATTTATTATTATTTTTATTTTCCAATTATCGTATCCAGATACACTGCCTCCTATTAGTGAATTTGAGGTGGATATGCACGTGTTAATTAATACTTCTTGAAGACTTACTGATGATGCAGACTTTTGTACCTACTTACATACCTAGCGGGTTTTGAACTAGCTTGGATTATTAATTGAATTCTTATAAATATTATGTTATGACGCGATCGAAATGAATTGTATTGAATATTTTGCACCCGAATAAAGTATTTTTACATTATACTTTTGCTGAATTTTGATAACGTTATCTCAAGGTTGATTTTACGCAACACGAAGAATTTTCAAAAACTGCATTAGATATTTCAATCTTCTTCTTGGTGATTAGAACTGATAATAATGTAAGGGTATCAGAGTTCGATTTGTGTATATCATAGAACATGTTTATTCTGTCGTCGAAATTCAGCGTGCTCGTTACGTCGTCATTTATCACGCAATGAATTTTTACCAATAGTAAAATGTTTAGTGTGTGCGAACCGCGTTCTCTCAATGTTTGTGCATCATCCGTTCAGCTAGGACAGGTCGTCCTGGCGGCAATTTACACAACATTTCCAAAAACGGTGCAACTTTCGGGAGGAAATCCATACTAAATATTTCTAAGTGGGAGAGCCGAGGAATAAACTGAGTAAGTATGAGAAGTAAATTTGAAGGAGAACCGCTCCTTTAAATTATCTCCCAGTTTTATGTTTATACGCGTCGATTAGAATATGTTTTATTACACGTAAAGAACTCAAATTTACTCTTTTAAATTCTTCCTTTTTGAAAAAAGTCTATAAGATATTTAATTAAAAAAAATGCGATGGACATAACGATCAGTAGAATTCGTATTTTTTTGCAAATATGATAGGGCAAAATAAATGCAAAAATTGTTGATAACATCCTTATCTTCATGTTTAATAATAGTGGCATAATAATACTTTGCTAGGTATTGGGGTATTATATCTACTTATAATGAACACTGTACAGACTGACTCATTTGCGGAACGACTCTCCGATTTTGCCGTGACGTAATATACTGTTTCACTCGGGATTCGATGGTACGCGTAATAAGACATTCCTAAGATGGCAAATCGGCGTTAACTGATCTTAGGAACCGCAGTAAACAAAGTTTAAATTTTTCGAATGTGATTTTTGGGTAATTTGCCAGATGCCATAATTATTTACACCTTTTTTCGATGCACCTTATGGCATTTTGTAGATTTTCTAACGCTCTTTCGAATGAGCGCGGTCTCATCCCGTTTCGGTTCAAGAGTTATGATTGATTGAATTTTCTGTTAAAAATGTTACCCCAACGTGATGGATTTTCAAAATGTTTGAAAAATTTCAAATCGAAATCTGGACATTTTTTTGATAGATTTTGATCAAACTAAGCGATTCCCGCCTCACTCGACTCGATATAGCTCCACTTATTGTTAGGACCATTGGGCATGCAATTGAAAATTTGATTTGACTCTTCTTTACCCAATGATACGCCTATATTAGACGCATTTTCCGATTCCTGATGCCTCAATCAGAAGCCGTTTAAAGTTTCGCATCGATATCTCTAAGGAAGTTACAGCAATTTGGGCAAAAAAAAATCCAAAAATTTGAAAATTTCAATTCCAATGTTTATCTACGTCATAATACAGCATAGGCAAAACTGTTGGATTAGTTATTATCTTTCTCCATTAAGTGATAAGAATTCGCTGTTTAAGTGATAATGAATTCATTGTCAAACACGCAGAAATAATAATTCTTCTGTGAGATTTTCATTTTCTACAACATTACTTATACAAATAATAAAAAGTTTCCATAAAAATCATTCTCCTTTATAAGTATCTGAATGACCTAACGAGAGCTGACGTCATTATGGGATATGTGATTACTTTTCTTTGTCATGTATGTACACTTATATTCAATTATAGGTGCATGTCCAAAAACTCCCTTCAATTATCATAAATCCGTAATTGTGTTATCGTTATTAAATAAATTTTAACTGAGATCCCATTGAGGAAGGTCGGATCAAAAAGCAATATATGAAGAAAGAAGTTTTGTTTTAATTATTTTCACCATTATTTTATTTAGGTCGTTACTATTTATTATTATATCAACGAACAATATTTAATTCAAACATTGTAACGACATTATCAGGTGTGTTTAGATACTTTGTACTTTCGACTATCCTGCGCGCGGGCTCTTATAGTGCGATTAAAAAATAAACTTGATCTTTGTATTTTCACTTAGACATCAGTTGGATTTTTAATAATTTTTCAATTTAGTTTCAGTCATCATGGGTTTGCTACTTTACACCGCTGTTCTCGTTGCTCTTTTAACAATTTTATGGAAAGTGAGCTCATTAGCACGATTCTACCTCAAATATGTGTTCTTCGGAATTTCTTCTTGCATTTGCGCATCCATCCCAATTCCACTCATGCTGTTGAAGCCAAGAGATAGCAAAAATGCATTGTGAGTATAGATTTAAAAAATAGACTAATAGGACCCTGAACAATTTTGAATATTTTCAGAATCCCTGCTGCCGGAATTAGAGCTGCTTGCCGCCTAATCGGGGTGACTACGAGTTTAGAAGGGCAGGAACATATCGTCAAAGATTCAGGATGTATCGTCCTGGTGAACCACCAGAGCATGTTAGACCTCCTAGTGTTGGCGGAATTGTGGCCGGCAATGGATAATTGCACAGTGATTTCGAAAAAAGAGATCCTCTACATTCAGCCCTTCGCCTTGGCCGCGTGGCTGTGGGGCACGATCTTCATCGATCGCGTCAAAAGAGAAGACGCCCAAGCGGCCGTGAACAAAACCGGCGAAAAGATCCGCACGAGAAAGGCCAGAGTGTTGATGTTCCCCGAAGGCACGAGAAACTGCAAGGACACTCTGCTTCTGCCGTTCAAAAAGGGTGCCTTCCATGTCGCCCTGGCTTCAAAATGTCCCATCCAACCGGTGGTCGTGAGCCGGTATCGGTTTTTGGGAACCAACAAGTTTGACGATGGACATATCCGAATTAAGATTCTCCCATCGATTTCTACAGAAGGTTACACGACCGAAACCATAACCGATTTGATGGACAAAACTTATAAGGTCATGGTCGAAAATGTCGATTTGATTACTAAAGAAGAGGACGCTAAATTGAAGAAAGACTAATTCAATTATTATAATTACATAATATTATAATATTAATTAGGTCGTATTTATTATTATTGTTATTAGTGAACATTCTTGTTTTATTTTCATATTAAAAAGTAATGAATTCAACAGTGTCTTCAATTTTCTTGACTGTTCTTAATTATATCCTGCATCAGTAGGTCAATTATTGTTAGTTAATCAATAACCCGATTTAAACTACACGACAAATATTATTAGAAAATATACCTAACATCATTAAAAACTATTGAAAATAATTACAAATTCGAGAGCTAGTTGGATAGTCCGATAGATAAGAATTTGTCTTTTTTTAATTAGATTAAATTGGATACATTTTTAAGCGCATCCACAATATTTATAGAACTATTCGAAACTCAATATATGCAGAGAGTAGGAAATCTTGAAACATATTTGTAAATACCGATATTTTTGGAAAGTCATCTCAATTAGAACCCCATTGAAATTTTTCATCGATATCTCGACTAATAAGAACTTTGAAGTTCGTTGATATTTTCGTAAAAATTTAATGTCAAAAATTTGAAAAGCACGATTCTCGGTCAATTCGAGAGTTTTTCGGACATGTCTATACTGTTTTCAATAGATTTTTTGATTCTCTTTCGATTGCCGGGTCGCCCGAATTGATATCTCGATCGGTTCAAAAGTTAGACCGGTTTTAATTTTACGAGACCGATGATTTGGTGATTTTTCGGAGGCCATAATTCACATGAAAAATTCCCTTTTGCCGATGCGCTCTAGGAGCATTTGGTAGATTTTTTGACGCTCTTTCGAATTCGCGGCCGCCCATCCCGATCGGAGCTTCGGTTCGAAAGTTATGGTCGATTGAAAATTTCGAGCAAAATTTTTTCTCAAACTGATGGATTTCCGAAAAATTTAGAAATCACTAAAAGTCGTCCAAATCGAAATTCGGACACATTTTCTGATAGATTTTGAGCAAACTAAGCGATTCCTGGGTCGTGCGACTCGATAGCTCCACCAATAACGAATGAAGCTTCATTGATTGATCTCGACTTCATAGATGGCTTTAGATAGATCTGCCATCTATTTTCGAGGGTAATTTTAATGTTTCATGTTTCAATACTTTGTATACAGTGAGCCCTCTCTTTCCTTGTACTCTCTGATATATTTAATAAATTCACGGGAAAAAATCAAAATTTCAAGCAACAGTTCGGTGTCGAGGTAGGCAACCAATTATACATCAAAGTAACAGTTGGCTGCACTGAGCGTGCGTGGCTGTATTGATGTGGGGGATGTTTCAAAATCGATTTTTCACCACTAAAACGCCATCGATTTGTTTCATGATCCATCCCGATCGATTCCTTGCGATTTTCTGAAGATATCAGAATTTTTTCGAATTTTTCAAACCCAAGAAAATGCGTGAATCTCGATCGAAGACGGGATGAGTCATGCGCGGCCAGTTCAGTTATTATTCGGCCATGTTCGTTGGTACACACCGTTGAAGAGTACAGTGAGACGTTGAATTTGTTGTTCTCTCGGGTGAACCCTCAAGAAATTCCGGCCTAAAAATGGCAGGAAACATGGGAATGGAGCAGCTTATTCCCATAGTGAATAAGCTGCAAGATGCGTTCACCCAGCTCGGGGTGCACATGAGTTTGGACCTGCCACAGATCGCTGTGGTGGGCGGACAATCCGCTGGAAAGAGCTCCGTCTTGGAGAACTTCGTCGGCAGGTGAGTCGCCCCCCATCGCCCGAACGCGACCGCCCCCGCGCGCCAGCAACCCCGAGGATGTGGCCGTATCGATCCCCCACAGAGCCCCATCGACTTTTGACATATTGACCTCCATCCTTCCCCACGACGGCGACGACGACGCGTCTCTTTATAATCGTCGTGATCCTCGCCCGTGGGGATCGAACACAACAAATCTCACTTATTCATGGGAAATGTCGATCGGGGGAGGTTCACTGTTTCGATTAGAGACGTCATCACCATCTGACCCTCGGCAGCGCTCTCTCTCCACAATCCACGAGAATGTGGGTTGAATATTGATTTTAGACGATTTTTGATTACAAGTTGAATGACACACCACCTAATCTTTGTTGCAGAGACTTCCTCCCTAGAGGATCCGGCATTGTCACACGTAGGCCCCTAATCTTACAGCTGATAAACTCCATTTCAGGTGAGTAAGGCAGTCTTATCGACTCGGTGGCACAGGTGCATGCCAAGGTGGCTATACGCCCTGAACTTCGTGGTTTATGGTTGGAACGTTGGAACAGTTTTGTGGAGAGAACAGACCCATGGAGAGGATGGAAATGAGTCAGATCGAGAATAAACATTACCGTTATTATTTAGCTAGGCATGTCGTCATCCTCTCATCTACCTAAAACGTCTCAAAGAATTCTCGTGTTGCCTTGATATTGTTATTAATGGTTGAAAACTAAACAAAAAGATGAGTTTAGTAAGCAGTAAACTGAGGATAACTGCACTTGATGGCTTAGTCATTGATATTGTTTTTTTTTCTGTCTCTTGTGTATAATTTTCATTGTTCACTTCTACATAAATGCATTTTCAAATGGGTGAAAGATTGAGTCCACATAAATAATTATTCTATAAATGAAGAAATGTCCACCAGGAATTTCCCTACTACATATGATTCATACCTGCGTAATTATAATAATTAGGATTGTTGAAAATGTTAGCGGTTTTGAAACTGTTACAAGTTAGGGTCGATTAAACTCTTGTTTAGGTTCACTTGAGCCGACGAAACCGATATAATTTTCTTCGGTATCGCTGTGGATTTCCTGTTGTTTTTTAAAAACAAGTCTTGGTGATATTCTCTGCAGCTGCCATATCAGTTGGTACCACTACTACATAATTTGGGGTAATTGAGCTAGTTGACAATAAGGGCACGTCCATGGTGCTTTAATTACATTAAATTTATCTATGGGACTAAGACAAAAACCACATAAACATAATAGTTCGGTTAAATCAAAAGATTAAATACGGTTATAAAATGGTTGATTGTGGAAATGCGAAGATAATCGATGACTCACGATTTTCCAAATTAAACTTCCACGTTGATAACAAAAAAAGTAAAACCTACATGATGTGGTAATAAACATGCAGCAAATGCTCATTGTTATGAATGTTGTTATGGGATTTTAAATTCGACTTTCTCCAACTAATTGATAATAATAACAAAAAATGGATTTCCGTTGAATATACATGATATTTCTATCATCACTGCGGAAATTCGTTGTAGAATATGCGGAGTTCCTGCATTGCAAGGGCAAGAAGTTCGTGGACTTCGACGAGGTCCGTCGCGAGATCGAGGCGGAAACCGACCGAGTCACCGGCAGCAACAAGGGCATATCGAACGTGCCCATTAACCTGAGGGTGTACTCGCCGAACGGTAATAATCACATCCGCGTCCCCGAAATTCAGAAATGCTAAAATTCCGTTCCACGTTAGTCCTGAACTTGACCCTGATCGATCTTCCCGGCTTGACGAAAGTCCCGATCGGCGACCAACCGATCGACATCGAGCAGCAGATCAAAGCGATGATCATGCAGTTCATCAAGCGAGAATCGTGTCTTGTACTGGCCGTGACGCCGGCCAACAGCGATCTGGCCAATTCCGACGCCCTGAAACTGGCCAAGGAGGTCGACCCTCAAGGTAAACCCATCCAGTATTGTCACAGCGACTAAAGCGTTGTCGGTAATGCAGGAATCCGCACCATCGGCGTGATCACGAAGCTGGATTTGATGGACGAAGGCACGGACGCCAGGGACATCCTAGAGAACAAATTGCTGCCTTTGAGGCGGGGCTACATCGGTGTCGTCAACCGGTCCCAGAAAGACATAGAAGGCAGGAAAGACATAAACGCGGCCCTGGCCGCCGAAAGGAAATTCTTTTTGAGCCACCCCTCTTACCGTCACCTGGCCGACCGTTTGGGCACCCCGTATTTGCAAAGAGTGCTGAACCAGCAGCTCACCAATCACATTCGCGATACCCTGCCCGGACTCAGGGACAAACTGCAGAAGCAGCAGTTGGCTCTGGAGAAGGACGTCGATCAGTTCAAGCACTTCAGGGCGGACGATCCGGCCATCAAGACTAAAGCCATGTTACAGTAAGTCTCGGGTGAACGCGATAGGGGGCGTTTTGAATCGAGGGTCGGTTCCAGGATGATCCAGCAGCTGCAGACGGACTTCGAGAGGACCATCGAAGGATCCGGGTCGGCCCAGATCAACACGATGGAGCTGTCGGGCGGCGCCAAGATCAACCGGCTGTTCCACGAACGTTTCCCGTTCGAAATCGTCAAAATGGAGTTTGACGAGAAAGAGTTGAGGCGCGAGATCGCTTTCGCCATTCGCAACATCCACGGGATCAGGGTGGGCCTGTTCACGCCAGACATGGCCTTCGAGGCCATCGTCAAGAAGCAGATCTCGCGGCTGAAAGAGCCGTCACTGAAATGCGTCGATTTGGTGGTTACCGAGCTGTCAAATGTCGTCCGAATGTGCACCGACAGAGTAACTCGATGTCCTAAAAATGCTGGAAAAATGCTTATATTGACGTTTTTTAGATGAATCGCTACCCGAGACTCAGGGAAGAGGCGGAAAGGATCATCACCACGCACATCCGACAGAGGGAGCAGTACTGCAAGGAGCAACTGTGCATGCTGATCGATTGCGAATTGGCTTACATGAACACCAACCATGAAGACTTTATCGGATTCGCCAAGTGAGTAATTCTTAAGAAAACGTAATTGGGGTTTACAAAACTAAAAAATATTGATTAAAAAGATTGATAATTTTTCAATAATTTTTATTCCACGAATTATTGGAGTAATTGTTAAATTTGAAAAGTAACAGTTATTGAATACTAATGAAGGAGCAACTTTAGATGACTACTGTTGTCACCACTCACTAACTCACCAACTTTTCGGAAACACTTTTTCACTTACAATAATGGCGGCGATTATTAATGGCTTTTACCACTGTTACTATGGTTACAAAACAAATTGGTGCCAACCATATAGCTGGTGGCGAGAAATTCCCTAACTGTGCGATCGGCTTACTTCACACAACAGTGCATGTAAAGTGACGTTCACTGCGATTGTCAGTTGTACAAAATGGAGGATTTCATTTTAGACTGTCATTAATAATTTTCGTGCCAATCGAACATGGCGGTCGTAGAACGAATTTTCATCTAATCACTGTCAATCCAGTGCCCAGAATCAGACGGAGAACGCCTCGAAGACCGGCACTCGCGGCACCCTGGGCAACCAGGTGATCCGCAAGGGTTACATGTGCATCCACAATTTGGGCATAATGAAGGGCGGCTCGCGCGATTACTGGTTCGTCCTGACGTCCGAGAGCATCTCCTGGTTCAAGGACGAGGAGGAGCGCGAGAAGAAGTACATGCTGCCTTTGGACGGTCTCAAGTTGCGCGACATCGAGCAAGGTTTCATGTCCAGGCGACACATGTTCGCGCTCTTCAATCCGGACGGTCGCAACGTCTACAAGGTGACGGTTATCGTTATTATCGCCGATTATTTAAATTAACCTTGTGGGATTTCATGCGTGCATCAGGATTACAAACAACTGGAACTGAGCTGCGAGACTTTGGACGAGGTGGATTCGTGGAAAGCCTCGTTTCTGAGAGCGGGAGTCTACCCGGAAAAACAGACGGAACAACTCAACGGCGAAGAGGTGAAATGATTTAAATTATTTATTGGTCAATATTGCATGATGAATAGGTAGATCGGTGTTAACTTGGTTACCTTTCGTTCTATCGCAGTTATACACTTCAATTTACACACAAACACGGCTTTTTTAATCTCTTGTAGTTTTAGGGATTTTTATTTTATCATATTATTTTATTTCTATTTATGCAAATTACAAGGTATAGAGTACAAAACTATTATTATTTTATATTACAGAAAAAACGACCGGCAAGTATAATTTCTACATTCCAATAACGGTCAGATAGTTTTCGGTTTTGATCTAGTTTAGGGTGATTTTGACTATACACTAACTAATTTCGCTATACCTTGTGAAAATCTGAAAATGCATGTACTAACTGAAGGTGTTTGTGTGTTTCGCTTTCTTGCCGCAGGGAGAAAACTATCAGGTTGGTAGTAGGAGAAAATCTTACCACATTAATATGTTCGGACTGCAAGTAAGATTTTTTTTTATTCATAACGTGTTGGGAAAAGGCTTATGGGCAGTCCGCGGTATCGTTACCAAAACATGTATCTTCTTTCATAGGGGACTAATTTGTCAGATGTCAAAATCATCCAAGATGGCCGCCTCGCAAGTCCCCAATGGAATTTTCAAACCGGATTCATAAGTGACAACTTGTGTGTGTTAATTTTAAGTCTTGTTTAGTACCCCTTGTGTTTCTTCTTCAGTTTCTTATCCTAATAACAGAAACGGTCTAATTGTGACAGCTTTTGGGCTTATAACTCGTGAATTTTCATGGTTGAGGTAGAAGATGACATTTGGAAACCTTTTCGCGATTATGGTTGAGCAAAATGGCTGCCCAAATGCGGGAATTTTTGTTGATATTGCCTAGCAACTAACGATGCAACTAATTGGTTGCTAGGCAATATCAACAAAAATCGCCACATTTGGGCGGCCATGTTGCTTGGCCATAATCGCGATTAGTCACAGAACAAACGGTTCGAAAATAACTTCTAATACGAATTGGGAACGTACGAAGTGAATATGAACATTTTCTGCCTCGATCGTGGTAAATTGTGGTGGTTTTCGCACATTTTCCAATGACATTATCGATGTGGTTTGAACAGTCGAGCGGGGAGAACGTGAACAGCTCGATGGACCCGCAGCTGGAGCGTCAGGTGGAGACGATCCGCAACCTGGTCGACAGCTACATGCGCATCGTGACCAAGACGACGCGCGACCTCGTCCCGAAGACGATCATGTACATGATCATCAACCACACCAAAGACTTCATCAACGGCGAGCTGCTGGCGCACATCTACGCCAGCGGCGACCAGTCGCAGATGATGGAGGAGGCGCCCGAGGAGGCGCAGAAGCGCGAGGACATGCTGCGCATGTACCACGCGTGCAAGGAGGCGCTGCACATCATCGGCGACGTCTCCATGGCGACGGTGTCCACGCCGGTGCCGCCGCCCGTCAAGAACGACTGGCTGGCGAGCGGCCTTGAGAACCCGCGCCTGTCGCCCCCGAGTCCGGGGGGGCCCCGGAAAGGCGGCGCCCCCAACATGGGCCAAGTCGGCAGCACCGGTAATGCAGTCACCTTTTTCCGATTACAGGTTTCTGTATTTTTCTATGTCAGGTTCGTTGGGGTCGAGGGCGCCACCTCCGCCGCCCAGTTCGGGCAGACCAGCGCCGGCCATACCGAACAGACCCGGCGGTGGGGCTCCGCCGATGCCGCCCGGCAGACCGCAGGGACAAGCCTTACCCGCCCCCCTGATCCCCACGTAAGTAAATCGCGTTCAAGTCTGCCATAAAACACTAACTTTAATCATCACTAAATTAGTGAAAGTAGCGCACTTTATTACCGACTGTTCGTAATTATCGACGGTTCGATCGATTTGTGTCTCGGTGGTAAGGTGGCGCTCGATATTTCGATAGGAAATGACCGACTGGTTGATTTGATCTTTCAGGAGGCGTTAAGAACGTAATAATAACCATCACTAACCCGATAATTTACGTTCGACCCTCCGAGAGGGATTTCAGTTAGGATCTATTTATTCTTAAGTTCATTATTATTAATCTTCATCATTACCGATAATGGGGGGCGATTTATTTAGCCCTCGATTATTTACTTATTAGGGTGCTACGATATCTTTGTTAAACACGCTTGTGCTTATAGAGGCAGAGTCTTCTAAATCTTGTAAAAAATCACGTTATTGATTATTATTGTAAAAGATTCGATTCGGTTTAACATATAATTGTCATAAGTATTGTGTGGAATGTCCGCTTTTGTTGATTTTTCATTCGAGCGGGTAAAGTACTGGGGGCTAAGCGTATATTGTACTGTACAGTCGCATTGCTGGCCAAGGACCGCAAGGGGGCGTTCAAGTGCCCCAGCAAGTGCAGATGGCGGTCGGAAGGGCCGTCACCAACGCCGCCATCAACGAACTCTCCAATGCCTTCAAGTTCCACAAGTAATTTTCACCTCTTTCTCTAATAAATTTTCGTTTTATTACAATAATATTATTATCCAGTATCCTTAAAACTAATCATAATGATAACCTATAATGAAATGCTTTTTTTATGATTTATATGATAAGAATGTTGCCAATACACGTTCAGAAATTCGCTTAACCTACTACATCTCTACTTATTAAGTATTAAAATGATGATCAAGATGATTTTTCAAGTGTCGATGTGCAAATTTATTCGAGCAGATAACACGCACATAAAAATAAGATCTTCCGTGTAGTCTGTACAACTCTAACTAAACTTAAATGTCTTTAATCACACCCATTGATTATTAAGAAATAAAAAAGTAGATGCTTGAGGAGACTTAAATGTTGTCTGCACACACTTAAATTGGCGTTTTTGCACTCACGAAATGTATTAATAATAATTATTTGGGCATATCAGCAGATTTCATTAAGTAGATGAACCAATTAAATTATTATTATTGAAAGTGGTGCGGTTTAATAAATACTAGAAAATGTTAGACTACGAAATGCATTACAAAAAAAGACGTTTGAAAATTTTAAGTAGGGCTCTCTAAATATGTGAGTTATCTTAGAAGCGGTCAATTAAATGGCGTTCTTATATTTCATTGATCCTAGTGATTGTTACATGCAATACTTCAATATTTATGTAGGTTTTAGGGCTTATGGAGGAATATATTTTTAATGGTTGCTAATCATTTTCTTTTGTAAAATATTTCGAATTATCATTACACGTACTGCATCACGCTACTATTACAAAATTGAAGCAAAATTCTTGTTGTAATTAAAATCGTTGTTAAATATTTATATAGGATTTGAGTAATTAAAAGTGACTAGAAGAATAATAATAACACCTTAAAAGAGGAGAAAAGTCGAATCACTTATAAAATTAAATCACTAGAGGCGATTGAGATGAATTCTAAAATGTTACTGATGTCTACATGTTGATGAAATAAAAATACAAAGCGCTATTATTATCATAAATAAAAGTGCTTTCTAGATATTATATCATTATTATGGCAAAGCTTTATAAGTTGTTGATGAGACCTTTGTTCTACCTAGGTGTCGTTGTTGTACATAAGAATTTGTAATTAAAAGAAAAACTATATACAGACGCTCTCTTATTATATTCTTTGAGGTGTTACTACATAATAATATTTTGAAATTATTTTTGATTCGTGTGCACTTGTATGCACAATAACGTGTAGTTATTCTGAATGTGTAAATATAGAAGTAACATTAACACTTGTATTACTTCACCTCTACTCTATAACAATCCTTTTATCTTTTGGCTACTTAACAAAATAATATTAACTAGAGGGCTTCTTGGGCTTTAATTATTTCGATGTGGTCTTGTGCGCACTTTGTGTTTTGTGGGGTTTTTAGCACCGAGTTTTTTCTAATTTTCTGATTTGATTTTTTTATGATTTTATTGTAAATTTCAGCCGACCCGTTCCGGGCGTGCCGCCGAGAATACCGGACAGACCTTACCCGGGAAGACCAAATTAAGTTCTCTAGTCAAAATTCTGATTTCTGGGACCAACGATTTTTCGATTTTGATTCTTATATGGTTTAATAAACGCAGTGAGTCCTAATAGTTTGTATAAAAACTTATGCTGGTGTCGTACTGTGAGAATTAAATAATGTGATTGTAAAGTGTTGCAGTAATTTGTAAGGTTTTAAGACTTCTTAATTTCTCTCAATTAATGGATTATTTCTTTTCCTATGGATGGTGTTATAAAAAGTTGCAACAGAAGTGTAATACCTAAAATATTGACAGTAGTATATAGAATTATTAATTTGTTTTGTATTTAATTTACGGAAAACTAGTCTAAATGTAAAGTATTACCCAGGTCCACCATTAATTTAATTCAACTTCACAGTTATTGATTGTTTCCTGTACATAAAAATATTAGCTGTATTATTTGTATTATTAAATTTATTTCTAATAATATTTCATTTCATCTTTCAATTTTCATACACACTCACTACAAGTAACAAGGTTTTATTTAATTTAATTTAACACTGATAGAATTACAAATATTTGTTACTCTTTAGGTTCGAAAGTGTAGTGAGGGCCATCTTTAGGGTATTGTCTTGGAACAACTGGATGAAACATCTTTACTTTCTCAAATAGAGAATAAATTGCGAAGCTGATTCCCATCACAGCTAAGAACTGGCTCACCATTTGCCAACCAGGAATTCTATGTCTGTAACTGACATCGTATCGATCTTCTCTAACATAATCAAAGTCGACATGCATCTGAAACATTACAAAGCTTGAAATCTCGACTTTTTACAAAAAGAGGATTAGATGTTACAGGTTCGTTGAAATTTCTCTTGAGTTCGGGATAATCCCATGGGTAGTGGTTGTCTTTTGAATCGGCCGAAACCAGTGGCAATTTGGGATAGTCTCCCCAGCCACAGCCATCATCTGGATAAGGTTCATATTCAGAGGGGTCAAGACCGTACTTTTGAGCCGCCTTTACACGCTCTTCTTCGGTTTTCGGGTAAGGTCCTGGTTTGTAGTCCTTGTTCCAATCTTAAATGGAATTATGAATTATGTAATAGCAACAAAAACTGGAGATATTTTATAAGGGCACTTACGGTGGCGAATAGCGTTTACTAGGACTGCATTATTTTTGAGGGATAATTGTGCTAATTTCGCCGATTTTATTAACGAGGACATTATTTTATTCGATCGACAATAACAATTAACCCAAAATAATATTTGACAGATAAACGTCAATGCTGACAGCTGTCAGACTGATACAAGCCTAGAAAAAAATTAAGTCCCTAATATTTGAAAGTGATTTAAAAAATTATCGCTTCTACCAAATTCTGTGAAAAATATAAGTAGGTCTGGAGCTAGTTATCATAGTGCTTAATTATAATTGAATAATTAATTAGTGGTTGGTGTACTTTTATTATTTTATTTGTAAAGTGCTCTCACCTGTTTGAAATCAAATTCCCTAGGCTTTGACAACTCAGCACTCAGCTGTTGAGTGAGAGGCGCGCCTGTCACTCGTCATACCATACACACGTCACGCCCGACAAACGTCTTGCCAGACACGCGACTTATTACTCAAAATGGAGGGCATTGCCAACATCCGTAATTTCAAGAAATGTCCCTAGACCCACGAATTTTTCTGGATTGTAACATTGGTTGCCTACCTGACGCAGACGTTTTGTAATAAATAAATTGAAAGTTTACCTACTGCGCCCCAATTATCGGCGTAAATATTCCCTAATTGCATATTTATTGAAAAAGGAGGAAGATAAAAAATAATGTAACGATAATGAAATGTATTTATTCAATTAGGATAGGTCAAAAAACTAAAATATTCATTCGGATATGTTACACTGAGAAGAATGTATTTTAAAAATCAGATTATGAAGATAATATTTTAGAAGTTACGCAATTTATAGTAGGAATAATAATTATTATATTTTTAATAATAGTACTGAGCGTTCATTAATGAAAGAAATCAGAGTAGCCCATGTTAGTCAAAATTTGACTATTGTCTGACTTTTGCAACAATTGAATCCTCACTGACATAGTTTACTCTGATTACTTTCATTAATAAACGCTCCGTACTTATTATAAATACTTATATTAAAATTTATAATTTCATATTCCCCCTTATTCACTAAGGGAATTGTTACGTAGCAAGTATTGTTGGCTATTGCTATCAACAATTACTTACTTTGTTGCTAGCAATAGACAACAATACTTGCTATCAGTGAATAGGGGGGATTGTGTCACTAGATTGAACGTCTATATATACTTCCAATCATTATATTGAGATTACCGTTTACATTTCTTTCGGTGGTAGGTCTGCAAGATGAGTCCTTAAAATCCGACACCTAAATTTGTTAGCCGAGACCTACACATGTGGAGTCTGAAAGTCTGAAGACGTGGAGTACCTGAAACATACCAAAAATGGTCAAAATGATGACGTTCTGTAACGGCCACAGAATACTCATCTCAGGTAAACAGAGAGACAGTCCATAAGAGGAGAAATCAACTAAAGGCTGCAGGCTGAGCGGACTATTTTTGTTTACCCACTAGTTGCAATTCGAATTTTGAAAAACGTCACATTGAATAGAAAAGTCAACATAATCCCAATTTTGCCCACATGACCCTTCGCAGCGTAAGTACATACTTTCCCCCTTATTCACTAAGGAAATTGTTATGTAGCAAGTATTGTTGGCTATTGCTACCAACAATTACTTACATTGTTGCTAGCAATATACAACAATACTTGCTACGTAGCAATTAATTAGTGAATAGGGAGGATTATCTCTGACAAAAGTTGGATAATATTAACGATTAGTCATTCAGCATGAGTAAAACAATGATATCGATAATATTAATACTCTTGATGATGCGTCTTCTTTTTCATGGTTCTTTGAAATGAGAATCTGAAATGCAGGTACCTTCTCATTCAGGTGTGCCGATTAAATAGGTAGTACATAGCATACATCATTTTCATATGCACCTGAAACCCAATGTCATCATAATTATTATTATCATTACTTCAAGTGTAACCTACTCAAAATAAGTACCTACGATCAGCAAGTGGCGGGTATCTCAACTGGTGGGCGAGTTCCTAGGGTGAATGAATATATGTATGGAAGAGTCAACATACTCCAATATGTATCGTGTAATATTACTTGATCGACCATTATTTTGTAGGTGGGTGACGTCCTGTCCTTTTGATATTAGGTGACCCTGTGTGATGATGGTATTTCTTTGTGTACTTCATGTTGTACACAGATCCGGGATGGTCCTGTGGGACTATATATTATGCGTCCTTCGTCATTTTGGGGTTATAATTTCAATTTCCAAAATCTTCTTCATTACGTGGGTATTAGTAGGGCATTCCGTACCTGCCAATAATTTATTATATCACTACTCTACAACCTAGCCCTATTAACGGTGTTCATACTGGATTCTAATGCCGATAACAAACAATAACAAAACAAAACGTCTGCGTCAGGTAGGCAACCAATGTTACAATCCAGAAAAATTCGTGGGTCTAGGGACATTTCTTGAAATTACGGATGTTGGCAATGCCCTCCATTTTGAGTAATAAGTCGCGTGTCTGGCAAGACGTTTGTCGGGCGTGACGTGTGTATGGTATGACGAGTGACAGGCGCGCCTCTCACTCCAGCTGTTTACTTTAACCTAACCTCAAATTGTGCAAATTCCGAAAAATGATTCACAGTTTGTTTATTATTAATTCTTCAGGGTAAGTCTTCAATATTGTAGCAAAACTATGTAATTAGGAACTTGATTCCAGTGATGTCTTTTTGGAAAAACATTGGAGAAGTGTAATATCAAGATCAGTATGTGATTATTATTTAGAGGCCCAAAGGGCCAATCCCAACGATATAGCTCCAGTTATAGCAACACCTCATCATTATTTAATTTCGATACAAAGAGGAGGCGTTAGTTTTGTAGCCGTTTGCATGGAGGAAATTCCTCCATTGTTTGTTATCGAATTTCTTCACAGAGTCGTAGACACTTTCCAGGTAAATTTTAAGATAACCCATTATAGATAATCTTTTATGTGGGGCTAATTCCTCATCCATTGTAATTTGACATTGTTATTTATTTGTTTTAGGATTACTTTTCTGATTGCACCGAGTCAATAATAAAAGAAAATTATGTTGTTGTTTATGAGCTCCTGGATGAAATGTTGGATAATGGATTCCCTCTGGCGACTGAGAGTAATATCTTGAAAGAATTAATCAAACCACCGAATATTTTAAGAACTATTGCTAACACAGTAACTGGGAAAACTAAGTAACTGTATTCATTCATATGTCTGGAATTTTAGTTGAATTTCAAATATTTTTAGTGTCAGCGAGGTTTTGCCGACTGGCCAACTCTCAAACATTCCTTGGAGGCGCACTGGGGTGAAATTCACCAACAACGAAGCGTATTTCGATGTGATAGAGGAAGTCGATGCAATCATAGACAAATCTGGAGCCACGGTCTTTGCAGAAATCCAGGGCTACGTAAATAATCCGCAATTAAACCGTTGAAAATCAAATTACAATTACGAATTTGCCACAGATCGATTGCTGCATAAAATTGAGCGGAATGCCGGATCTGACTCTATCGTTCATGAACCCTCGCCTCTTTGACGACGTCAGTTTCCACCCTTGCGTCCGATTCAAACGGTGGGAAGCCGAGCGGGTTTTGTCGTTCATCCCCCCGGACGGCAACTTCCGACTAATTTCCTACCACATCAGCAGCCAGAGCGTGGTCGCCATCCCGATTTATGTGCGCCACAATCTTTCAATTAAAACTGGGGAACAAGGCCGTTTGGACTTGACTGTCGGTCCGAAGCAGACTTTGGGGCGCACCATCGAGGCGGTGAAAATCGAGGTTTTGATGCCGAAATGCGTCCTGAATTGCGTGCTGACCGCCAATCAAGGCAAATACAATTTCGATCCGGTTTCGAAAATATTGCACTGGGATGTGGGGCGGATCGATGTGACTAAACTGCCCAACATTCGTGGAAGCGTAAGAAGAATAAATTGTGTTTTTTTTTCTCTTGGTTTATGTGGTGGATTTCAGGTTTCCATAGCGAGCGGTTCGAACACCGCAGAAATAAATCCATCCATTAATGTGCATTTCACCATAAATCAACTGGCGGTGAGCGGCTTGAAAGTCAACAGGCTCGACATGTATGGGGAAAAGTACAAGCCGTTTAAAGGAGTCAAGTACATTACGAAAGCTGGAAGATTCCAAATAAGAATGTAATCCATTAATGTTTATCTACAAATAAAAAACGATCTTTTTATACTTTAAGTAGTTGTCTAATCATGTATCCGATAATCACTAGCAGGTGGCGCTGTTAGTTCACCATTAGAGACCTATGGTGATTACAGCGCCACCTGTCAGCTATGATCAAATTTTTGTCGAATTTCTTATTTTATGCGATCCCTTTATTGAAACGCTAATAAACTTATTATTTTTATAGTACGTGTGTTACTTTCGATACGCTTTATTAAGCCAATTGCTTTTTTTACGTTGTTTGCCCACGTACACTCTTGGACAGAAAAATAGGGACACCTCGATTAGCTGCGCCGGATTTAGGCAACCAAACATACACCAAACTTTAGTGCCTGCGTGAACGGGCTTTGTTCGCAGGCGGCTGGATATTGGCCGACAACTCAAAAATATGTCAAATTGTCAAGCTATCCACTTGAGTTTTGTGATAAAAATCGACAAAACAAGGTTTTTTTACAAATCTTTCAGTGATAATAGAGTTTTTTGGTGATCTTTGTGTTAATGAGTGCTGTAAAATATGAAGGACAATAACAAATCCATACCTAACATGTGTGAATGTCTTCAAGATACGGGGATTTTTCAGGACTCTCTTGGCGCCTCTCCCCCTTCAAATTTCTTCGCAAGCGTGTGAGAAAAGTTGAGCGAGTAAATTCGTATCATGTCTTCACATAGAAAACTCTTTTTAACAGCTTATTGAAGTTAAACTAATGTTTTGAAAAATGGAGGAAAATCTTTTCAATTTCATAAGAAATGATAAGAGAACAAGTACCAGGGCGAATGCTATTTCTGAACAAGGCCCTTAACTTGTTACCCTCACCACAGTTCAAGTAGATTTTAATATAAACAATGCCCTTACATTGTATAAATAAAGAGCAGTTATTATTTCAATATTAAATTTGTTTGTAGTATATATTTCATAACGGTAACATTGTGGTGGCCCTTAACTTGCTGGAGCTATTTTGGCTGCAGTTATTGGTCTCTTTAGATATGGGTGCTGCCGGATTCTAATGCTATTTTGAATAACACCAAATCACCAACCACAATAGAATCACAGTTCAATCACTCATAATCAAAATTATTACTTAAACACGTTTATCCATGAATAAATTGTAAGTGAACACTTTTTAATCGGCTTTTTTTCCACAAAATTCAAGTGAAAAGGTGGATAATTTGACATATTTTTGAGATGTCAGAACATATCGAGTCAGCTTTGGCAAAGTCCGTTCACGCCAGCACACAAATTGATGTATGATCGGTTGCCTAAATATCGGCGCAGCTACTCGAGGTGTCCCTATTTTTCTGTCCACGAGTGTACTACCTAACTGAGCTGATTCAGTTGCGTAACTAATTGATTACTGTACTGGCAGGTGTTTAATCTCGTTTTCACGCCGATTTGAATTACAGATTTCACCTCAATAGAGCAAACTCGAGAAGAAATCCGATCACGTATTCGTTTTTGGCTTTTATTCCGAGTTTGGGGAGAATATCGTGTTCTTTATTCCGGGTGTTTTACCGACGGTGGGTCCATAAAAATAGCGTTGAACTGGTGGAAAGGTGAACAGAAGCCGTCGCCGGTAGTCGAGAGACCGAGGCCATGTGGGGCCATCTCCAGCTATAGCAATAACCGCACCTGCAACACCCGACAAGCCAACAACCTTTCTCTGCAACAGGCTCTCACGAGTCGAGCACCTAAACCGACTCCTTATGTTCCTCTCTTGGCAATCTCGGCATCGGGAATGCCCGATGAGGACGGCGACTGGTCTTCTTGGCATTTTCGACATGACATTCCGGACGCAATGTCCTTCGACTTTGCTCACGCAGCATCAGCTTTTGCTACTGTGCATTCACTGAGCCGGATTCTCTCTCTGCTGAATTCCAAGGCCCAAAAAACGTTGTGAAATCCGGCAGTGCCGTTTGCCGTTTTGCGGCGCAGCCACGTCATCATGGATTAGCCCGATGATTACGGCGGACACCTATGAAATGTCTTAACGACTTATCCATTTCTCACAATCCGACAGACGGTCAGGTTCCCACCCACTTTATTCACCGTGTTACCCGTTTCCTCTTCGCTCTTCTCGCGCCTCCTCACCACCGGCCCGGCTATTATTGGCCTGCCTTCCTCACATATACCTTCATCCTTTATGCTTCGGCTCGGCGGTGGTGCGGTTCTCGAGTCTCGACCATGAAAAGAAGTTCTGATCTTCATGGGATCGTGCATGCTTTGGCTCATTCTTCGCTCCCGAGAGCGTGGGCGAACGCCTTTTCCAACAAAACGAGCCGACGACTCTCGTAATAGAAAAACGACAAATTTTTATCAATCGCCCAGTTCATCCAAGGCCGCAAAGACCTAAGAACATTGAATAAAAGAAGACGACCTATAGCAAAACATTTCGGAAAAGATGGTGAAGGCGCCGGGCTACTGGAGTTAACTGGAGCTCACGAGACAATTTGAGCGTTCCAACTGGTAATTCGCCTCAAGTGGCTAATAATTGTCACAAGAGCTGGAGTTAGATTCATCGTGGGTTGAGCCATTTCACGTATAAAGAAATTTAAATGTTTGGTCACTCCTCTTTCTCAAAAACTGGTCAATGATGACGGTGATGAATCATTTCGAAACACGTTTTTCGTCTGCTCTAGCCGAGCCGGGACGTTTAGAAGCCACCAAAATTAATTTCCTCGTCGGCGAGAGGAAAGAGCCGCGCTCTCGGGTGGCTGACGAGAACAAAAATTTAACACGTCTCGTACCTGTGTGTGACCGTCGAGGATCGAGGAGCGGCACAACCTGTTGAAGTCGAGGGTTCGTGAACAATAACAATGCCCCATCAGCGGCGCTCACCAAGGATGGTGCATGGTGGTGCGTTTAGAGAGATATGAGACTCACTTTGGAAAAAATAAATCAAGAAAAAATAAGACATGGTCGAAAAACCGGAATCTTCTCTGCTTTATTGTAACCGAGAGGCACCCAGTCTTGTAGACCGATCGCGGTGTGGTGTAACTCGATACCATGGTATAGGGCCGTTCGTCGGCGGTGAAATATTGCACATGTGACGACTTTTACGACTTTTTACAATAAAGACGTTCCATTGTTGGCATAGCAGGACGGCACTTATCTAGATCGATCTCGCGAGCAGGAAAAACGAATTAAAAATGCGGGCGGGTAATTACAACAAGGGTTGATTGTTGTCAGACGAAAGGCCCCACGAAATTGCGGGTAGGACGATGAATAATGGTCATGGAATATGACGGATTCCGGTCCGGAGCCCAGCCTCTCCATCGTCTCTGCCTCCTCTGACATCGATTTCGTGTGCTGAATCCAGCGCCATACATAGTAGCAGAAAGAAGTCTTGTCGTTTATACCGTTACGTCCTTATAAAGTATTATGATGTTCCGAGAAAACTCGAAAAAAGTTGAATTGTCACCTCTCTTTGTACTGTGACCACTTGTGGAAATGGAATGTTCGATAAACTCCTTATTAATTATTAGCTAACAGGCATCAGACTTTGACCTCCATTCTGTATCATTTGATTAGTTCATTTAGGTCGCTTTAATGAATTTGTTTGTTTTAATCTTTAATCATAATGAAATTAAATGATATCTCCTGTTTTTAATTCTTCTTTTCAAAATATGTACCTTGGAAAATTTCATAATAAGAACACGTGCCCCGAATCAGTACTTCGCGTTGTTACTGTGCAGTTACCTGATTTGAGTCGACAATTTTCTTGGACGTTCCAAAACGTACCTGACTTATTTCTGCCATTGTCTTGAACTAGTTACGATAAGGCGCAATCACAGTTTTTGTGAAATGCGCAATATAAGAACAATGCTTAGTTTTCGAGTACCTCATACATCACCAGATTTCGGATGTTAATCTCTAAAACACGTAGTGATTTATCACAGTTTTTAACAAAACTTGTCGAGGTTTCACTTTAGAGTGTTTGTCTATTATTATTATTAGCAATAATAGAATATTGAGAGCTTGTCTTATTGTGATAGAAACGCAGATCTGAGATTACTGCAGAAAGGAATCCTCCATGAGTTTTCATCAATTTTTCTTCTACCCGGAGCAGTAGGTAAATAAGAGGATCCTGCATGCAATTGGCCAAAACATCACTTTTTGTGAGTAGAAATAGGTATCAGCCTTTACTGTTCAGTATTGTCATTGGTGTATCATGCACGAATAGTGAGGCGGATGAAACTTTTATGCTTTTTGAGACAATTCTGAAGATTTTCGTTGGACGACGGAAATGGGGGTCAATATGATATTTCTGCAGAATCGTGCAATCTGCAGGTGGTAAAACACGGCCCCACCCGTATGGTTTTCCATATATTAAGCATATATCATCGACCAAGGCGGTTCATACCAAATTGTACTCATATTAAACCGAATTGAAGTTAATAATGGCTTAAACATTTCCGTCCTGAATCATTGAGAACATAAGGACTCTTGATAGCTCGTCATTCTTTACACTCGAAAAAAAAATTCTGTGGCCGTGACCCCACACAGGAATTCTTCATCAGGCAACTTTACCTGTCTCCTCTATATCTATGTGTATGAAGTACCCGTGTATTAGTACGAGTTGTGGGAGAAAGTCGACTTTAATCTATAATAATATACCAATTTCTATAATATAAAACGATCGGCGATTATTATTCTCTCAGCGTTATAACGTGTTGATAGGATAAAAAAAAACGTCCAGGTGAAAGATCACCGGTCCAATCTAAATAGGCGAGATAAAATCGACAATTTTTGCGATCCTACGCATCCACTATTCATCAACTCTATCAAAATGGGCAATTTTATAACCGCGCTGGTCGTTCCCAATAACATTCCTCATTTAATTATTAACAAAAGTCTGCGCGATATTACATAAGATTATTGTTGTTCATCATCGACTTTGTTCGAGCATAACTGGGTTCGTTACTATCAATTATGGCGAATGATTGACCCTTCGTCCAGCTTTTTAACCCGATTTATTATTAACGACACATGTGTGTGGGTTTAGTTATCATAACTTTTACAAGACGCATTTTATCAAATTTAAAATATAACAACGAATCTCGATTATCGTCATAAACCTTATAGTAATTTGCGTTATTTATGGAATCGCTATTCGCTACGGTGTTTTATGAGATAATTTACAATGGCCTTATCATGTCTGAAGCGTTTCGTAATAAGTTTTGTTCCAGAAAATTCCTTACAACAATAATTATCTCAAGCATTGGGTGAAATCAGCAGGAAATACAGAGTATGATGATGGGTGGAAGTTCCGAGTTAATCAACAGACTGGAAAAACATCTTGTTACATACTTTCAATTCGTACGGTAACAATAAAATGTATCCTTGAATGAAATGTGTGCATTTCATCTATTCGAGCCTAGAAGGGAGATAAAGTTCAGGTTACATCACGTCCTCTAGTACTTTATATAGGTGTTAAATTGCACCGGTGTATCCGTTCCGAAAGTTCATCATCGTTTGATGAATTCTCGAGATTTTTTGGTTTTTCTTGATGACAATGTGTTTGCACTATGATAAAGCTGGCATTCAAATGATTCCATGATAAACCACTTTTTATCGTGACGAAAAATTTCAGGAGGTTCACAAAAGCCCCGAGAGCCGCACCCTCTTCTGGTAAATACCGACGGATCTTCATAAATGCTTGACAAATATCGTAAAACCCTCCGGTACATTTTCTACTGTCGGTGCGTGGTTATAACATGACTGACTGCAAACCACAGACTCGTAATTATTATTATTACACATTGTATTTAGAATTTTTTTAAAGGTCTCTGAGAAACTGTTCATAATCGAAGCATATTATTGTTGTAAGTGGGCGAAACTACTCCAACAGCAACTTCCTGCAATTATCATGAAATATTCATTACGAACTATTATTATAGAGGAATCGGATACGTACCACGAGTATGCTCACGCGTTTAACTGTAAGCATTTTCCACACACAGGTATACAACAAAGACACCGTGCATCGAGTTAGGTATATTCCTCATCGGAAGAATGGGCGACACGTTATATGTGCGAGCGAGAAAAAGTGCCATCAACCTTTCGATAATGTCATAGACATCGGCTATGTGTAGGCCCACGCAGGTATCTGATGACGATGATAGACCTCTGGCTACATGATATCAAAGTCGAAGGTGTATCGAGAACGATAATATTGAATTACCTTCCGAGTATAACTAACCCATTTTTCCGAAACTCAATTATGGATGATTCAATTTAATTACAAAGATAGGACAATGGTAATTTTGTGGACCGCTGCATTATGCGGAATGCTGACTTTTCTATCTTTATTTTTATTATTGACATCACCGCGTGTGCCTGCCTGAAAAGGTGCGATTTTAACAGTAAAACTGCTTCTTCAGATTTTTTTCAACTTGCGCAATAATCTTCGTAGAATGCGCTTCATCAAATCTGAATAATCCTAATGTGGAAAAAAGTCCAGGTGAGATAAAAGTGGGAAAGCCATTGACCATCAGTGCCCTAATGAAAAATCTAACAGTTTATTATTTAACGTGGTTTTTGAGGTCGTCGTTCCGCTTTATTTGATACGTTGTTGTATGTAATGTACTTAATAATGACGTCAGTGAAACCGATTGCGGGTACTCAGTGATGGAGAGAAAGAGAGAGTGAAATGAAATCAAAATGTAATTTAAAAGAGCTTATTATATTTGTCATAATTCCATACAAGTTTATATAGGCACTCTTGGTATAGTTTAACGTAAATATTATTAAAATGTACAATTAATAAGTTTCGTGAACACATAGGGTTCTAAAATATTCATCGATTTCAGTTTCGAGAGGTTTTTTCCTCAAAATATCCAAATATATAATAATACCTATAGATGGTCGTACGAATAAATACAAACACAAACAAAAAAGTCGATCATCATCATGATTTGTATGGAACTTGTTACATATTAAAATAACCTAAACTAAATGCTAGAACATCACATGTGAAAATTACTTCAAATTATACGCGATTAATTAATAAAATAATGTTTCATTACACTAGGGGATGATATAAAACGTAATCATAGCATCATTTCAATCAATACATCATCGTCGGATCTATCACAGAGAATGCGATTTCGCCCGCTGCACTCTTATTATAAAAATTATACTTTCGATGAGATAATTTTGTTCAGATATGTGGCATAACTTGTATTATCGTATCGTACGGTAAAAAATTGTGCGGAATTTTTTCGGGTACAGCCATCAGCGGCGAAAACGGTCTCTGCTGGCCACTTATTTCCTGTCTGCATCATCTTTCCAATTACATAATTACTTGTAGTTCATATAGGATTATCATTATTGGCAGTACAATAATTGTGTATCTTTTCAACGTGGAATGATGGCGCGTGGTTAATTTTTATCGGAATGGACTTATCGTTACATTACAGGGTATTGAGCTACATAAAAACAAACAGCTTTGTCTTTTTGTTACAATAATAATGTTATTATTATTATAAGCGCGAAAATGATAGTATCACAGCCGATTTTCCGGCCGCGACTCACACAGTCTTTTTCTGTAATCACAGAACATTGCTTATATGGTCCTTTGGATGGTCGCAAAGTGAATTGAGAAAGGAATGTCGTCTTGATAATAAAATAATAATAGAGTACAATAAAATAAAATAATCGGACACGGTCTTTGTGAGAGTCACCGTTTTTCGTGCAGCAGGTAAATCGATCTAAAAAAAATTAACAAATTTAGGTTCAAAGCCGCGGCATCCATCATATGCATAAACAGAGACCACACATAATAATGCTCCTCGTCTCTTCCTCGTGCTATAATTTTAAAAACGCTCTTTTTTCAATTTGAGAGGAGGATGGTGTTTTCGCGTAATCGTAAAGGCACAAAATTTCTAAACAGTCTCTTTGCCCTCGAGCTTTTTCGCCAGATCCGAGACGACCTCCTTGAAGATGAGCGGGTCGATGTTCTTGCCCATCTGGTAGAGGACGTACCAATCGCCGATCTCGCATCGGCTGTTGATCGCTTCGATCTCCTTCTGCGGCGCGATCTTGCATTTGCCCCTCAGTAGGTAGAGGCGCACTTTGGGCATCATGATGACGACGACGCGGTAGATGAGGGCCAGGCCGGACAGCACGCTGAGGAAGATGAACCAGAACCACAGGAACACGTAGATCTTCTCGTTGACGATGTTCAGCGGCAGCACGCACAGCCCGTCGAAGCGCTGCGGCGAGCCGGAAGGACCGTACTTGTAGAACGTGCATTTCGTCACCTTCGGAAACACCCGGGCCATCGGGTCCTCGCGCTCCTCCGGCTCCATCTCGGTGAAGCGCAGCACGTCGCGGCCGTACGTCGAGAACTCGCCGTCCAGGAAAAAGTCCATGAAGAAGATCTGCCCGACGACGTTGACGAAGTTGAGCACCTCGCATATGAAGAAGCGCACCGCGTAAAAGTTCTGCATGTGCAGGTTCGTCGCGAAATAGTCGACCAAGAGCTTCTTGCGGTCGTTCTTGCAGTCGTCGCTCACTATGGGGTAGTTCAGGTCGAGGACCAGCATCTTGATGCGCCCGCCCTCCCACGTCTTCCACAGGTACCTGGGCACGTAGAAGAGCATCGCCTGGAAGAACAGGGCGAAGCACACCCACTGGTAGTACTTGTGGTACTTGACCTCGTCCCGGCCGTCTACGTGGCTCGCAACCCCCGGCTGGGCCACGTCGTACCCGACCCGCCCCGTGAGCCTGTTGGGCACGGTGAAAGTCGAGTAGATCCAGCAGTACGTGTCCATGACATTCAGCGGGATCTCGTCCACTATGCAGTCGATCGGGTCCCCTATGTACTGCCTGCTGGTGACCAGCAGCGAGAAAGCTATCAGGATTATCACCGTGGCTTTGTAATGTAGACGGAATACGTTGTTGTCGATGCACACCACATCGATCTTGAGCAGCCCCTTCACGGAGCCGAACACGTCAAACATCGTGCCCGCCGGTTCTGTACTCTGTCAGTTTTTACGCGCACCCCTTGTGGACGCAAACTCACCCCCGAATCGCCGCCCGTTCCACCGTAATTAAGAGGTTAATTGTCACTGGCACTTTCTAGTGTGTATTTATCAATACGCTGCGAGCTACTAGGTATCTACTACGCGAACATCACCAAAGCGGAGATGTAGAAGGGGCTCGGGCTCCGGGTGGGGGACCGCACTCATTGGACGGCGAAGAATAGCCTCGACGAGGTACGGCCCTACAGCTGATGCATCTGGAAACAAGTTTAGAACCGCACAATGGACGAACCCCTAAAAATCACCCTCACACATTGCGACTAACGAAACCGTACTCGTTAACATTTATTGTCATATAATATGCGATTTTTCGATTCTTCCGGGTCCCCCGATCGGAAACGGTAGCGGGTGTTTTATTGGGACACGGCGTATAAATTCTTGCGATTATCTGAGCTATTCGCAGCACGCTGAGGTGAGAATGTTGCGAGAAAAGTCGGACCTTGAAGTGGCCTGTGTGTGTTCTTGTCTCTAGAGTATTGTAGGTAACCCCGGAGGAATGCAGTTCGATCAATCCGGGTAGCTTTGTCCGCCGATTTGTTGAGTCATCTCGCCGTGGTCGTTCTGTGCGCGCCGGTACCATCCGTGAGAACGGCATGGGCCAGACTGTACCTACCTCGTAATCATTGATGATTAAATCGTTCCAGAACAACGAAAATGAGACGCTTTTCATCACCTTGTAACCGATATTTTTGGAGACGACCCTAAAGTCAGGTACTGAACGGAGGAGACGACGGAATGAGACGACAGGGGGTGGTTGCAGGCTGAAACGACCTAAATGGGGAGTGTCTCGATGGCTCTCGTGAGTGCAAGTCGCATTTGTGGTGTACGACGTTAAATTAGGGTGAATTGATAATGTGTGATTGAATAGTACCTGATAGTACTGTGTGGGTAAAGCTAGCATGCTGCGGCATGATTGAGCCAACGAAGCTAGCGTGCTACGGCATGATTGAGCTTGATTGAGGTAAAGTGACCCGACGTTATGTGAACGCTCTAGGCAAATAGAGTTGTGGCGGAATAGCCTCTGTTAATGAAAACCCTTCTACGTTATCATGGTATGTACCTGAGACGCTATCTCACGAGGTGAGCATTGTTTGTGATTGTTGATTAAGGAAAAGCGTACTCTTGACACTGCCAGTATGTGCGCAAGCACATACGGTACCGCAGTTGCTCGGATGTGTCTCGGACAGTCTGGGGCTCGGAGAGAGCAATAACTCATAGATTCCTATGTCTTAGTGGTTAAAGGGTTAGCCGGTCAAGCTAATGACATCTGACAGGACTGCGGTCCTTGGCTGAGACAATGCCTTCGCGGAAGGGTTGTAAAGCGGTCTGAGCTGGCTCAAGGTGCTCAAATGTCCTCGTTATGTACTGTAGATTGTACCGTAGATAGTACCGTAGACTAGACGATGTTTCGGGTTATGTGCTAATCACCTCTTCTAGCCAAATCTACGTAAAACGGATAATACAAACACAACCATAATAAACAAGGACACTAGAGGAACCTGACGAACCGATACGGCCGAGGCTAGGGGGATGAAGACCCCCGGGTGAGTGACCTATCTCTCTCTTACTCTTTGAGCTCCTCGGCATGTGAACTGTTTTACTTTCATGATCGGCGACCGTTGCACGAGAGGCCATGTGGCATCTTCCAGATAACTATAACGTGACGTCATCGGTACTCGGTCCTTTGGGTAAACAATAGTCGCAGGTATTTGGCATTAACGCCCTAGTAGGTGAACTCAGGTAAAATGTGGGTTTACATATCAGAAGTGGGATAAATATCACACTTGGAGAGGTGCAATTGCTAGGTGCTTTGCATTGTCTTTAGTGTTGTGGTAGGACCTGTATGCGACTCGTAAGTTATTGTTACCAGAAAGGACCAGATGACGTTACACATGTGTTTAAAGTTTAGATTTCTTAGTGAACCGAGAACTATTAGTCTAAATCACCCCTAACGCCTGAACATGCTGTAATTCGATACATTCTCACAATTTCTAAAGGTCTGAACTGAAAGTTTGTCAGAAAAGTACTTGGCATTTGCGATTACAAAAGGCGTCCGTTGACAGACATGAAAGCAGGGTTCTCAGTTTTGGAAAGTCAAGTGTTTCACGGCCCAGGGGGTCTAGTGATGTAAAGTCGAAATAGTCGAACTGGGTGGCATATTGGGCGTAAACACGTTGTTACGGGGAGTTGGACACCAGTTCACGTTTGAACCTCGAACTGAAACTGTCGTCGCGAATTCAAAGCCCGATTAAAACCTTTGGAAACAAAATGTTACGGTCTACATTGAAACGTAAAGCCGCGGTGCGTACCCCAGTTGTGACGCGTCGCAAAGTGGTAAAACGGCGAACGAAAGCCCCGAGCGTTCGGTCGGACACATCGAGTGATAGCGCGATCAGCGAAGTGTCCTCACAATTATCGGCACTTACTGGAGTCGTGGCTAGCCTGGCCGAGACAACTCTAAGAGTACGTACACCTGTCACCAGCGTCAATCACTCTTCCCAGGGAGAGGCGGTACCGGAATTCGATCCGGAAGAAACAAAAACGGGCTTCAACAAATGGTGTCGACTCGTGGACGAACTCGCGGAAATGTACGGGTGGTCACAGCAAACCACAACATTTCACGCCATAAGCAAACTTCGCGGGTACAGCCGGGAGTGGTACCAGAGCTTGCAATCCGTCAACCACACCTGGACCGAATGGAAAGCGCTCCTGGAGAAAGCCTTCCCGTCAGAAGAGGATTTTCATCAGATCCTGATGGAACTAGCCGCGCGGAAGAAGTTACGCAATGAGAGTTACGTGAAGTACTACTACGAAATGCTCGCGTTGCTGAACCGGTGTGACATCGGCGGGAAGAAAGCGGTGTCTTGTCTTCTCGGTGGAATCTCGGATTCCAACGTACAGATCGGCGCTCGAGCCGCGGACTTCGCCACCCCAGAAGATGTGCTTAAGTACTTGAAAACGTTGCCGACGACCGTGACGATAGACCACGAAGGTCGGTCAGACAAGTGCCCTGACGCCGAAACATCCGGGCGCGCACAAGACTTCCGACGTATGTAAGGAGACAATCGGGAAGCGCAAAGTCCTTCAGGAAACGGGAGGCCCCAGCAGTAGCATCATAATAACGAATCGAAACCCTTTACCACGAACAGACGATCATCTCAAAACCCCAACCAGACATAATTACTTTACGACCCTAAACATGACGTCAGGGTACCACCAGGTATAACCATTTGTAGAGGATTCCCGGAAATACACGGCCTTCGTCACCCCAGACGGTCACCTCCACTACAAAAGGGATGCCGTTCAGTCTAGTCAATGCACCAGCTGTGTCTAGACCGACGTCTGAAATCCAACCTCAGCACCGTAACATCTGATAGTGTTTCGTTTTCCGTCGATGACGATTTAACCCCGTCATGATTTAGTTGTTCCATCTCATTTCTGCTATTCCAGATATCCATAAAACCAAATGTATAATCGATCAGTAATTAGGAACCCATAATCATGTAATATTATACGCATATCGACGCTGAATAAAAATTACCATGAATGGAAATAATCACGTAATAGAATCTGAAATTCTTTGAACACCTGTCCGCATGATAACCCTTTCAATCTCGAGGGCGAGATTACTGTCAGTATGGCCGAATGTAACCGATATTTTTGGAGACGACCCTAAAGTCAGGTACTGAACGGAGGAGACGACGGAATGAGACGACAGGGGGTGGTTGCAGGCTGAAACGACCTAAATGGGGAGTGTCTCGATGGCTCTCGTGAGTGCAAGTCGCATTTGTGGTGTACGACGTTAAATTAGGGTGAATTGATAATGTGTGATTGAATAGTACCTGATAGTACTGTGTGGGTAAAGCTAGCATGCTGCGGCATGATTGAGCCAACGAAGCTAGCGTGCTACGGCATGATTGAGCTTGATTGAGGTAAAGTGACCCGACGTTATGTGAACGCTCTAGGCAAATAGAGTTGTGGCGGAATAGCCTCTGTTAATGAAAACCCTTCTACGTTATCATGGTATGTACCTGAGACGCTATCTCACGAGGTGAGCATTGTTTGTGATTGTTGATTAAGGAAAAGCGTACTCTTGACACTGCCAGTATGTGCGCAAGCACATACGGTACCGCAGTTGCTCGGATGTGTCTCGGACAGTCTGGGGCTCGGAGAGAGCAATAACTCATAGATTCCTATGTCTTAGTGGTTAAAGGGTTAGCCGGTCAAGCTAATGACATCTGACAGGACTGCGGTCCTTGGCTGAGACAATGCCTTCGCGGAAGGGTTGTAAAGCGGTCTGAGCTGGCTCAAGGTGCTCAAATGTCCTCGTTATGTACTGTAGATTGTACCGTAGATAGTACCGTAGACTAGACGATGTTTCGGGTTATGTGCTAATCACCTCTTCTAGCCAAATCTACGTAAAACGGATAATACAAACACAACCATAATAAACAAGGACACTAGAGGAACCTGACGAACCGATACGGCCGAGGCTAGGGGGATGAAGACCCCCGGGTGAGTGACCTATCTCTCTCTTACTCTTTGAGCTCCTCGGCATGTGAACTGTTTTACTTTCATGATCGGCGACCGTTGCACGAGAGGCCATGTGGCATCTTCCAGATAACTATAACGTGACGTCATCGGTACTCGGTCCTTTGGGTAAACAATAGTCGCAGGTATTTGGCATTAACGCCCTAGTAGGTGAACTCAGGTAAAATGTGGGTTTACAACCTGCTGACTTATTTTATCTATTTAACTAGTAAAGCGTTTTATTCTGCAGAGGAATTTCTGGATGATGTTGTGCGATTTACACTGTAATTGTAAACAATCATTCTTTTGACGTGTGTAAACGTTTGTACGTGCTGACACAAATAAAATTATTATTATTATTATTATTATTATTATTAAATCGATTCACCTGGTACTTGGTACTCGTCGGTAAAAAATATGCTTCACTTATCATCGTCAACAGATTTTTCATCGGAAATCGCGACTGGATCAAAGTGTCCCACTTGGGTTTCTACGAGTATTATTCACCTCGGGTGCATCGGGTGCGAAAAGTCCCCGATTTGCGTACCGTGAGCTTCGATCCGGTATTGGAAAAAATCCGGTGGCTCTTGGAGATTTTAACGACAGTTCAGCGAACGGTAGGCTGGAATGTCACCTCTGTTAGCGGTCAACATGGCTGCACCCGCTACCCCTGACCTCTCCCGAAGAAGAAACATCGAGGCGGCACATCTTTGCAGTCTCGTACCGCGGCGAGAAGAGGAAAAACAAGAAGATGAGTTTTATATTATGTACAGGTATAGTGGAGGTCGTTTATGACGGGCCGAAGATGCCACAGCCTCTGGGTGTTCACACAGGAAATATTTAAGAGCGCCCAACTCGTGCTCCTCGAAATGTGGGAACTTTCATCATCATCATCATGGTCGAAATGGTTCAATTATTATTATCGACGATGACAATCACACGCGCTTAATGATAACATCGGTTTTCAATTGCGATAATTCGTTCAAAAATAAAAAAATTATCTTATACCCAACGTAAAATAATAAAAGAGTAAATCGAGATTGGATCGACTCTGAGTTTGGAAATACAAGAAGATGAAAGTAGAAGATACATACTTATTGTTTTTAGAGTAAATCCCCCATATTAATGCTAACGACATCAAGACATAAATATTTACTAATGTAATATAACCACAATTATCTGGAATAAATATTTTAACGACCCCTTATAAGTTCACTAACAACACATAGCGTACTAATCTGTGAATGTGAGTAAAAAAATGTTGATCTTGAATTCATGCAATCGGAACTTTGGTGCACTGAGCGATTGAAATAAACAAGCTTAGGAAAATAAAAGATACGTTATGGCTTTGTGCTCGCGGGATTACCGAGGTATTAATTAATAAGACATTATAAAAGATATAGTGGTTACAGTTAATACCACATGATGGAAAAGGTTTCAAAAGTGAATGTGTACTCAGACTTATAAGGCTTAAGCTTAAATGTTATTAAATCGCCCATTATTTAATACTTTAAACTCTATTGTCGAGATGTTCGTATTTACTTCTTGATTCTCTTATTCACTTGCTGGAATAATGTAAATTTCTTCTAAGTTTATACTTGAATTTTATTCAAGTATTACATACATCTATTACAACCAACACTAATTACTCATTATTGATTCGTTATGACAGTTTCATTAAATCTTCAAAATATACATCTAAGTACTTACATACATACATACTACCAAGTCTACTACCTTACTAAAAAAAGTGGAAAGTAAAAAGGACATCTTTCGATTAAACGTTCCGTGAGTTTAGTGTATCGTCATTATCGATAATGTAATTAGGAACTCTTTATTTACTCTGTTTGATAATTATAGTTACTACAAAAGACATATATCATCATCTTATCTCATGTGGAAAGAATTGTCACCATATTCTATATATGTACTGATCTTAATTGAACCAGGACAAAGGTTAATAAATTACTTACCTATAAGATATAGAGAGCGCTCAAGATCTGAATTACAAAACGCACTCCACCACTAGAGATTAAATAATTTTTTTTCTATACTTAAGTAGGTATATCTAATAATACCAGTATACGAGTATACCATTTTTTAAATCTGATTACATTTCTTATTTCATGCACATAATTATCATTAAAGAATTGGACCGTCTAGTTTTACATTTGTGGAGACAACGAGATAAACATAAACACTGATAAGTTGAAATTTCCAAACATCTGGGACACAATCAATTTATCGGAATTTTCATAAAAATTTCGAGATTCTCGGTTATCTTGCAAAGGACGATATAGCGCAGGCCTGAGAGGTGGATGAACAATTATTTCAAGCAATTGACGGTCCTCAATGAGTAGACTTCTATCAATTAAGTAGCTCCGTTGACTTTATTGTTCGTTCGTGTAAGTTTCAAAAAACCCAACAGCTTTTAAAACATGTTAACTTGTAATTAAGCTGATCACGTTCCTTGGGATAGTATATTTCAACCAGCATATAATTCAATGTAAGTATCACCAAATCAGAATAAGATCCTATAACGATTCGAAAATACTAGTAATTATCATAGCTCAGAGCAGGTTAGGTGCTTTTTCTTGAACATCACACTGTCACTTTAGGTAAAAGATCACACTAAATAAGACTATCTGATTTTTTTTGCCGAGAGGAACGTTATTGTTATCTCAAGTGATATAATAAGAACTTTCATGAATATTAAACTAGCCTAAGTAATTTCAGTTAGCTACTTGTCTTCTCATAGAAATGGTAATTTATTAAGACCACTGCATACGACGTTATCGCTAAAAATAAATCCTGCCCACGATAACAGTGTTGAATTATTCATTAATTGGAATCTGCCGGATTAAAGTTCGAAAGTTTAGTTTTTTTTTTCAGTTGATGTTCAAATTCGTAAAATTTTTAGCAGCAAGCTGCATGCACTGCGTATTGTATTCATTGTTGTAGAAATTCGAAACTGGCGGCGATAAAGCCATCTCTGTTTTGTCTTCTTTCAGCATCAGTTCCGTTCTGTCTAACCGAGATCAAAGATGTTGGCCGCATTTGATGGCATCGCCAAAAACTTCAAACTCAAACCGCAAAGTTTCTACATAGACAACGTGACTTTTCGATTCCACTATCGCGTAACGACATTAATGTATTTAGTTGCAACGATCTTGGTCACATCCCGACAATACATCGGTGAACATATCCGATGCATACACGATAAATTCGCCCAGGAAAAAGACGCCACTCATGTGATGGAGACGTTTTGCTTTTTCACGACCACTTTTACCTTGGTAAGTTATTAAATAAATATTGTTCAAGAATCGCTTATGAATGTTATTTCAATCCTAGGATAAATATTACGATGCCAATATGGTTAGTTCTGGGATGGTGGCAGCGCCAGGAGTCGGCCCTCACAATTTTCAAAATTCCACGGAGCCGATCAGAAGACACGCGTATTACCAATGGGTACCGTTCGTTCTTTTCGGGCAAGCCATGATGTTTGGTCTAACTCACCTGTTGTGGAAGAAAATTGAAGGTGGAAGGATGAGGCGACTCATACAAGGCTTCGAATTCTCTGCCTACTCATTTTTGGAGAAAGATATCAAAATCGGCGACAAAACTGTACCAAATACCAAACAAAAGTATAAAATCAATCATTATTCTTAAATCGTGAAAATATTGCTGGCTTTCGGTTTCCAGAGAGAAATTCATGGACGATATCAAAAACTCCTTCATAAAACGAATCTTCATCAACGACAGTTGGGCTCGCGGTCTAGTCTTCTGCGAAGTCCTCAACTTGCTGAACGTAGTCCTGCAAATAGTCATCACGAACGAATTCCTGGCAGGGAATTTTTACAGTTTGGGCGTCAAAGTGATCCAGGACGGAGTCGAAGGCGCTTGCACGGTTCTGGACGTGGTTTTTCCGAAAGTGACGAAATGCGCTTTCTACAAGTACGGCCCGTCCGGGTCCTTGCAGTACCACGACGCCATGTGCATAATGGCGCTGAACGTCATCAACGAAAAAATTTACGTCTTCTTCTGGTTTTGGCTCATCTTCATGCTCATCCTATCGGCCATGGCTCTGGTCTGGAGATTGATTACGATCCTGCTGCATTCCAGGAGCTCGCAGTTTAATAACATGGTGTTTTCGACATCGTCTCCTGGAAAAATGAACGCCTGGGACGTCCTGACCGTGTCGAATCACTGCAATTTCACCGACTGGTTATTCCTGCGGTATTTATCGAAAAATCTGGATGGGATCGTGTTCAGGGAACTTTTCGTGAGCTTGGCCAAATCTATTGACGATGAGGAGAACGAGAAGGCTTCTCTTATATCGGACGACAGTTTACCGCCTAAGGATAAAGCCTATTTTAGTGATGAAAAATCTGAGAAGATTCACTAATTTTCCCATTTTCAAATTATTATCCTATCGATTACCTAGACTTATGTATTATTTTTTTAATGAAGTGATAGTTTCCAATCGGTATTTTTAATGTCAAAGTTCCTGCCTCATTGGTCGCTTGCTGCCGTTGGTCGAGCGAAGGTATAACCAGTTAGCAACAGCGAAACCACCTCTTATCTCTTCTCGGTCTGCATTCCACCCAAAGCTGACTGGAAACCGCTCCTGCCGTATTATAATAATGCATCTTTCTTCTTCTTCTTCGGCTCACGGGAATACGAAAGTCGTGATCCTTGCGCTCTCTGCCAGGACATCGCCAAACTACCCAACTTTCCGCCCGAAAGCTCTACTAGAAGTCGCCACTTTACTTACAGAGAGACCGAAACCTCGCCTTTATCTCGATTAAACAAATAAGTCGGCCAATTAGAAAAAGTGTCGGATTGTTTGTATTGGGCAAGTAAAGGCGCGTGCGAGACGCGTGTTTTTAATCGGTGCGAGAGGAGTAACACGATAGCTTTCGAGATTCGACCGAAAAGGTCATCTCTAAACGGGGAATTAAACGAAATTTCTTTCACCTGATACTAATTGCATATTTCCTACTGTAATTTAACGACCGTCATTAAAAAACCATCAGTTTTGAGACCGAAATAGACTTTACTGTTAAAACGATTCAGGATAGGCGGCTTTTGAAATTCACCGAATTGAGAAGACATCGTAAAAGTCGATCCCATCAGGTGGTCCTTTCGGGAAAATAAAAATATTATGATGGGAGTGAAACCCGAGGAATTTCCTTATATCTATAAAGACGTTATTGTCTACCTGTTCCTTTATCTTGACGTATTTTAAGCTCTTCTAATCCTAGAAAGTTTTGGTCTCATTTGAAAGTCAAGACATCTTTTCCTACCTGACTAGAGTTTATTGCACTACCTAGCTACAGCTTATACCTACCTGGAAGAGATCACGTATAAAGAACACACTCTGTCGCTAATTTATGTCCTCCAATATTTGAGTCGGCACATCAAGTCGAAAAATGATATTGCACCTTTTTTGCAAAAACAAATCGCGCTTACGTAAATCACACTGTAATATGTATGTTATAACAACACATATGTCATTGTCCTGAACGAAATGTACCAGTTTTTGTACTAATAAACAATAATTATTGTTGTTGGTTTTAAAAAGGAAGGAAACGCTAATTTAATTCGTCGACATCTGCTGGACATTATTATAACGGTAACAAGGTCGACATGGTTTAATTAGAAAGTTCACATAATATGCGACAACATTTTAAAGCGATTTAAGCTCATCTTAATTATCACGAATAGTTTGACGACTTGAAATTCAAGTCTGTCCAGTCCACTCACCTGTAGAGTCGCCTTATAATATGGTAAACGGCCAGTCATACCTAATGACTTTGCATACTTGAAACATGACAAAATTTTATTCGGAAAGATTATAAATCGTGAATCAGCAAACAGATTTCGCCGAATATTAATATTAATCGCGAAAGCGATCGAGATTGTTCCCATAACTCTATTCGCAGTTGATTAGGGCGCTCTAATTGATGACTCACTTTGAGACTTTCGTTTTCGTTGTGTCTAAAACGAAAGAAATTACTATTTACTCGAACATCAAGTCGGAAAAGTTTGATTGGAATTGCGGTTTTGAGGAATGAGAGAGGGCAAGGGGTCAAGATTTCGGCCTTCAATAGCGAAATACGAGATTTGCATATGTATTATTAATAGTTTCCATAAACCTGTTGCCACCATCAAATGAACCGACCGCAACATTATGCAACTGATAAATGATCATAATCTCGTCGATAAATTACCACGGAGCAAAAAGTAAGAGGAACTCAGGTATTATTACACAAGGTTAACACCGGACCGGGCACATTAGAGGAGATGATTAAAAAGGACGCTTGCACAATAATGTGTCACGTAGTGCACATACTGGGGCCGAAATCGACGCAGAGGCGAGCCGATGGGGAGGAGGTCGTCGATCGGAGTTGACCGTTGTTGCGGAGGTAACCCGAGTACCTTTGCGTGGTAACCACTTCTTTCTTCTTCGCCTTGCGATACCGCAACGTGGAGACTCGGAGAGTGCGTTGCTCTTATTCCGGCTGAAAAGCGCGAGACGTCTTTCCATTCTCGCTCGTGGAGATTCCATCGTGTATTACAGCGACCGTATAATCACGAATTCGCCATCGACACTCGCACGCCGGCCGGAATTATGCGCATTTTAATGAAATCCTGAGAAAAAGTCTACCTGCCGGATGCCGCTATCGACATGAGAATTCGCCCAGATTCTCCCGAATTCGGAGCGCGTTATCGTAGAGCCATGAATGGAGCGCGGACAGCAGCTGCCGAAGAACCGACTATTTCCGAGGGTCCCTGCAGTGATCCAGCGATTTTCTCGATGCCGTTCCCCCGTTTTCCATTGTGATTGCCGACTGGATTCATCGGGGGGCACGAAAACGATACCCTCACCTACCCCAACGTCGCTCCGACAGACATCTGCTTATTTCTGTCGTTTCGATAATCTCCCGTCTGCCGATCTATTTCGCTCGGTGATTAAAATGAATCCCTCATGCACATGTGTTCGATAATTTCGTGTACCTGGTGGTGGATGCGCTTCGGCCGCACCGCCATGATTGCCCGTTTCATAGAGGTCAATTTTACAATTTATTTTAATTGGGTCGCACCGGAGGCTCTAGAAAAAGACGTATTAGGGACGAGAATGGACCGAGAGCGTGCGTCTGATGGCAGTTAGTCGACGGATACGACGTGTCGTAACCCAGACGGAAAGGAAGTGCGGTCCTTTTTGCTGTACACGTGTGGGTCAACTTAATTCCGTGGAGATAATGTCTTGTCGGTTCGGTTTATTTGTACAGTCGGTCTATTTATTTGCGTACTTGAATATTACACGATAACGTCATTCGATGTCTTTTTTTCATTTTTTTCATCATATGCGGATTGACATTTAAAACATGCGGTCGACAAATTTTATCTTCATACGGAAAATTGGTCGCATCCTAGGAAGTTATACGTTCAAGGAAAATCTGATTCTGCGGTTTTCATTCATAAAACCGTCGTGACTTAGATCTTCGATGGGATGATTTCACCTTAGCCGGATTTCGTTTTCCGCTTAGATCTGACCTCGAAAACGATCATTTGAGAATTTTCGAAAGTTTTCGAAATTTTCGAAAGACAACTCCGGGTGGTCTAAGAGCTCGAAACTGCTTTCCGCGCACCCGGAGCGAGGCTAGGACATGCGCTTTCCATCACAAACTTTAAATCTTCGACTTACAAAAGGACGACTTTAACAAAATCCCCAAGAAATAAGAACGAGATGGGGGCATACGATTTTTTCACTCGAATTCCTCACCAACAGGTAGAGAAAGGTACTCAGCCGGCGATTAAGCTAATCTCGAATATTTCCGAAGCTACACAAAACGATATAATATCGCAGTCTCGATATCTCATTTAGGAGTCGAATAATTTAAATACGCGGATAAAGTACCGTTGGTTTGTACTTTGTGTGTGATGTAGAAACGAGTTTCGTTATGTAAGTACGAAATGAGGTCGTCCCAGGCATCACGGATTAATGTGATCCATTGCAGCCTCGCATGAACGGCCATTAACCAAGTATGAACCGATATTTTTGCAGTTGTTGGACTTGCAGAAATCTGGGACAACGGGCCTTGGACTTTTTCTCCAATTGCATTTATTCATGTGCGATTTCTCTGCAGATAATTGCAGAAAAAGACTACCAATAAGGCGAAATGGGTATTGATTTACTTATCCAGATAAAAATGTATGTAAGTAGGTAGGTACGCGAGACACTCCCGTCAATTATCATTATGGACACTTGTGATTATTTCACTTATAAACGAATCATTTTCCTTTCTAAAGCCCCACAGGAAGAATTTTAATACCGCTAATTAAGTAAATTGTAGAGTGGTTAATTTATGTTAATTCTATTCTTTTATTTCCCGTGGTGATCGTGTGAATTATCATGTATGCAGAAGTCTGTGGGTTTGGCGATTATTCGCTAAAATATAAATTCATCAGGTCTTTCCAACGGGAAAGTCTGATATTTGACACGTTCCAGTTGCGACTGAATCACACTTTTTTCTGAGATTTATTCGATCTAGACCAGCAATGTTTGAGTAAAAAATTGATGTAGTTTGCATGATAATTTTGAACAAAATAACTATACCGCGACATCTAGCGACCTCGAGTTGCGTCAAGCCTTTTTATTAAATTTTCTTGAAAATAAAAAAAAGTCGAGACAAAGTCCACGTGCATGAGCTGGAAATTTATTTCACCAACTTGCGACAGCACTTTTTCTCTCTAGTTGCTCAATTTCTTGCTCGTTGGGCGTTGAGAGCTTTCTAACTGTGGAAAAAATGTCGTCTATAATAAATTATTCTTGTTGCTCACACTGACAACAATAAGCCATCATCTGTACAAAGTACACTTATTATTATCATTATTTCCATATCCTTTGATACCATTTATAATTAATTAGAACGCTCAATGACAAATATGATTTATGTTTAAAACGATATGAAATTTTTACTAATATTATTTTTGCATGATGATGATGTTTTGGAATTCTCCACTTCTAAAAGCCTCGATTTAGGAATTTGAGAGCGAGGAAATATCTGCATTTGGCGCAAATTGGTAATAAGTCAGCCATAAGCTAAAGTCGTAAATTTGAAAATAATAGATTTTGACCATGGAATTATAAAAATAGTTGAAATTATTGCTAGTGTACATGGCACGGTCGGGTACACTCTTTGCATAAGTAAATTTGCGTCACGCATTTAAAATAACGTTGAAATTTTAATGTTTTTATAAAATAAAACAGGACGTTAGGTTTTATCATTGGAACAAAATTGCCGGTGAACTCGATTATTCTATTATTTACAGTTTAATGACATAAATGTCCCGTATTTTATCCAAAAGGGAGCAGGGATAGCCTTCAACGAAGGCCACAGATGCAGCATACATAACGATTATGATGCGATATCGCGATAGTGCATCATGGTAATTCCTGTATGCATTTCTGAATAAGTGTGAACGAATCAGAAAAAAAAAACGATAAGGATGGATCACTGAATCAACATTAAATAAAAGTAGAAAATTTCTGAAGTTTACTGGATAAACACACAAGTTCGCAATTTCCCACACAGGTAGATAAGATGAATCCGGGTAAAACCTAATCAGCTAGTGAGTACTCGATAATTATTGTTCAGTTTTCGAGAGCTTTATACGAGATCACCTCTTGACCTACCGCACGGGTCTCCGGCGAAATCCTGCAAAAACTGAAATCTCCACCGGTGTATCGAATATGCGAGCTCGGTGATCCTCCAAGCACACGAAATAGGTGACTTTTCACAAGACTCGCCAGTACAGCACAAAGGCGGAAAGAAGTGGCTCTGTTGAATTCGAGTCGCAAGTTTCACGAAAGACCTTCGCTTTGGTCGACTGTAGTCCTGCGATGTGCGATAGTGGGGGAAACGAACAAATCGAGGGGGCAGAGCACTCAGTAGTAAGTTACACCACAGAGAGTATCTGTCGTTTGGTTCCATACAGCAGAACTCACCAATAACATGAAAACGCACTGAAAAATTAGTGGTGATCATTCATGTGGCGTTTCCAGAGGAAGAGGCGCAGAATGGTGGTGCTTTCAGTGGTGAAAATCTGCAGCGCGAGCGACGCGATCTGATCGATCCACGTCCTTCTCGAACGTAACTGACGATAATTACGAGCAAAAAGAAAAAGACTGCCTGTTTCGTGATATACCCCTCGACCAAATCGGCCAAGAAGATGTACAAGCTGCTGGGAGGCCTCAAGGACTACCTGAAGACGCAGGACATCGTCATCGACAGCGCCGTCTTCAGGATGCACAACCTCTTCACCACGGCCCTGCTGATGGCCTGCAGCCTCATCATCACCGCGTCCCAGTACGTGGGCAACCCCATCCAGTGCATCGTGGACGGGCTGCCGGGACACGTCGTCAACACCTATTGCTGGATCTCATCGACCTTCACCATGCCGGACGCCTTCAAGAGACAGGTAAGGAGGAGAGGTAACCGATACGAACTCTGACCTCGATCGATTGGTGA